>MINK01189130.1:10747-28411 GCA_001735545.1 Phormia regina | reverse complement strand
TTTGAAGTTGTGAAAATGTTCTCTTTTTGAAGAACTTCAACGTTTTTTTGCTGGGTAGTTATGTTTAGACAGAGATGCTAAAGAGTGGAGACATGAAATGTTTTTTTTTATTTTATTTTATTTTATTTTATTTTAATAAAAAATATTTTTATTTGTTGTTTTTTTTAAGAAGTTTAGTAATTTAAGTTTCTATTTAAAATTTTATTTTGATTTTTTTATTTTTATTGATTTATTTCTTTTTCAGATTTCCTGTAATTCTCAAAAGATCATTGATACAAGATCATTACAAAAAAAAAGTCAGGTAAATCTTGGAAATTAAGAATTTAAAAGTAAAGTTTTTATTTTAATTATAATAAAATTACAATTGATTTTTATAATTAAAGGAAATTCAAACAATTATTTGTAAAATACAAGATCATTTAAAATTACTATTAAAAAAAATCAATTGAACTTTTTGAAAATTTTTTAAATTATAATTTACGAAGGGTTTTTTTTAATTTAAAAATTGTAAAATCCGTATAACTTTGTTATAAATTTAAAAAAAAAAAAATCAATTTGAAGGAAAAATCATCAAAATTTATTTTTGATGATCTTTTTAGCTCATGAAGTCTGAATAAATTCTTAATGCTTTTGGATTATTTTAAAATATGTTGATTATTTTAAGTAACTTTTAAACTTTTTATTTGAATTATAACAAAATCATCAATATTTGTTTTATACAATGAAGTCTTATACCATGAATGAAATTTTCAAATAATAATTAAAAAAAAATTAAAGCTTTAGGAGCTTAAAGCTTTAATAATTATTAAAATAAATGATTAATTATTTAAAAAAATAATTCTCATTTTCGAAAAATAGCATCTTTACGTAATTCTAAACTTGTTTAAGAAAGAAATATATTTAAATTTGAAAATAGTTTTCAATTTAATAAAATCAATCACTAGAATGTTTAACAAATTTCAAAACCATTTTCTTAATAGTAAATACATTTTAAAGAAAATCTTTATAAATAAAAGTTTTAAAAACTTTAATTATAGAAAAATATTTCCTTTTAAATATTTTTTTTGAAAGTTTCGGAAATTATCTAAATATGTTAACAATAACGCACCTTTTTATAAAAAAAAATTTAAATAGAAATGGTTTCTTGAATTTGTTGTTAACAAATATTTCAAATATAGTTTTACTTATATATAATTGCGTATAATAAATAAATTAAAAAATTTATAAAAAACTGATTTAAAATCATTTGAATTAATATTCGAAATTTTGAAAATCGTTTAAAAATATTAAACCACAACATATTTGTTTTATTATGTATTTAAGTTTAATAATATTGAAAAAATATTTATATAACATTTGAAAAGTTCGAAATTTCGAAAATTTTCTTTATGAAACCATTTTTTAATAATAGACTTCTGAAGAAATATTTAATTTTAAATAAAATTAAATGAAATTCCCAAATGTTGAGCTTTTATTATAAATAAAAAAATCATCAAAATTTATTTTGAATAAAATAGCTACTGACTTCGAAATTTCGAACATTTTCTTTATTTAAAAATAAAGGAGGCTCCATATTTAAAATTAGAAATCTAGTAAAATTGCGCATTTTAAACAAAAAAAAAACCAACTTAAGTTAAAAAAAACAAATGTTCGAAATTATCAGAACTGAATTAAAAAATAAATTTTGAATTTCTTTTAAAAATTTTATAGGTTTTAAAAATTGTATATTATAGTTTTTTTATAATTTATAACAATTAAAATATAAAATAACATAATTTTACATTTTAAAATCAAAACTTAAAGTTCAAAGTTTTAGTGAAAATAAGTTCGTAATGATAAATACTTTTTGAAATTAAAAAATATTCTAATGAATTGAAACAAAATTAATTTTACTTATATATTAAAGAAATTTCTGGCGATTAAATCCCTAAAACAAATCTCAAATCTTATTTTCGATAATTAGAATTATAAAAAAAAAAACTACTTAATGTTTCTTTTTTTATCTTTTTAAAAATTTAAATTATATTTAATTTTTATTTATAAAGTAAACCGAATAAAATCTTTTTCAAAATTCCAAAAATTATATTCAAATTTAATTTTTTTTAATTTTAAATTATTTTAAAATTTTAAAAACTCTTTACTATCACAAACTCTATTCGTTCTTTAGGTAAATTAATAAATTCATATAGAATGTAATTTTCAACATTTTATTTTATTAATAATTTGTTATATTATTGTAGTTTTTAATTTTATTATTAAAATGTTTCAAATATATTTGAAATTTGAAGTTATAGACCAAAATTTTCATTAAATATTTTCTATATTTAAAATAAGTAAATTTCATTTTCGAAATTATTATGATTTCAATTTACAGCAGTATTCAAAAAAAAATGTATACTTGATAAAGGTTTACTAACTTTTTCTTAGGAAAATTTAAATAACAAAAATTTAGCAAAACTTTATCAAACATACATTATTTTTTTTTTTTTTTTTTTTTTGTGAATACAGCTGTAAATATTTGGAGCTAAATAAAATCGCTTTTTTCACCAAATAATTCTAAACAAAAAAAATTAATCAAAAATTATAAATTTTGTAATTCTTTACAAATTTTAAAAATAAAATGTTTTGTTTTCAAATATTTTTTTAAATCATATTTCCTCCCCTTGACCCCTTTTAAAAAAAAAGTTTTATTTGAAAAAAAATCTAAAAACCAAATATATTTTTACCGCCGCTTCAAAATTGTGTATTAAAATTAATAATAAAATCCGTTAACCTGCGTAATTTTATAAATTTTTTTTCTTTAAAAAATTCTTTTTAAAAAATCCGGGTACAAGTTTTCTTTTAAAAAAAAGTTTTTTTTTTTCTCAAGAAATTTTAAAGTTCAGCTGCACTTAAGACACTTTTAATTTGTGGCAAATTAGTTTTATATTATTATTATTATTATTATTATTAAAAACGTTATTATTTTTTGTAATTTTGTTTTTGCTTTTTCACATACATACTTACTTAGTTATACCATTACATTTACACTTTTTTTTGTAATGGTTGTTGGCAAGATTAAATTCTTTTTCTATTGAAGAAACGAAAAAAAAAACCCAAGTCGCATTTCTTCTTCATTGTCATCCCCCCGGGATTTATTGTGGTTTTCTATTGTTAATGCTCTGGAAAAGGTGCAGGGAGGTGAGGAAGCTGTTGTTGATTTTTTTTTCAGTTTTCAATTTTCCGTTTTATTTGTTGGGAATTAGAAAAAGTTATAGTTGTTTCTTGTTGTTTTATGTCAATTGTGCTTTTTTTTTATAAAAATGCTGTTGTCGTCATTGGTTGCGCTTTAAGTTTTTTTTTTTTTTTTTTTTTTTTCTTTGAGACTTTAAGACGCAATTGTTTTTGGCTGGTTGGTTGGTGTTGTGTTGTTTAAAGAAAAAGCGTAAAACCAGTATTTTTTCCGTTTTATTTTAAAAACTCCTTTAAAAAAGTTGTTTGGAATTTTTGTGCTAATGCTGAGTGTGTAAAGCCGCTTTAGAGAAACGGAACCACATTCCTAAGACGACAACTTAGGCGTTTAATTTAAACTGTTTGTATTATGAGATTATGTCTGTTAAAGATCTTGAGATATTTTATACCAACTTATTATATTTTTGTTTTTAATTAAGCTTAGTTTTCTTTAAATTATTCAGCTATTTTTTTTTTTTTTTTTTGAAAATTATTTTTAATAGTTTCTTTTTTATTAATAAATTAATCGATCACTGGAAAATATCCTTTAATTTTATATAAAATTTATTTGTTTTTATTTGAAAAAAAAAAAATCCTCTATTTTTCACTTGCTTTTTTTTCTTAAAAAAAAAAAAATTATATTTATTTTTCACATTTTGTTTTTATCACAAAATTCCTTAATTCTTTTTCCATTTATTATAATTTATTTATATATCAGATTTCTTGCTTTTTAAATTTATTATAATTTTCTTTATTTTTTTTTTTGTGTATTCCATCAACAAAATCTTTAAATATTTCTTTATTCAAAATTGTAAGAAAGAAAAATAAATTTATATATAAGAAGAAATTCAGAAGAAACTGTCTTGGAAGACGCGCGTAGTTTAGCCGTTACGATGCGTTTGCTACAACAGAAAATTACTGAATGAAAATTGTAGTTTTCTTTTCGTGTGATCTTTCTTCAGTTCGGCCTAAGTATCAACTATACACACAAACATATTTTATTTTTTTTACCCGGAGAGTCTTTAAACTTAACAAAATGATTTCTTTTTCAAGACCCTAAAAACACACACACATGCACACACAACAGCTATCCATAAGTAAACTCAATGGGCCTAGTAAAGCCAACACCAACAAAAACAACAGCACTAGCAATAGCAACAACGGTAAACACACAAAAAAACAAAACAAAAGCAATAATTTTGTCTCTCACTTAAAAATCCAAACACAACAACAACAGCAGCAACATTTGAAAAATAAACAGAACACACTAACAACAACAACAACACTACTATTAGCAGCAACAAAACAATCGTAATGATCATAAATTCTTTAAGTATGTGTAAGCAAACACTCTTAAAGTGTGTGTGTTTGTCAGTTTGTGTTTTGTGACAACTCTCTCGCTCTCTTAAAAATATTTAACCCCCCAATAAAAGAGTGTTAGAATGAAATAGGAGTAAATTATAAAAGAGTAAGAGTAAGCGAGAGTTTATTTTGTTAAATATCAAAAGAGAAAGCCTCCTCTAATAAAGTTACGCACACACACACACACACACACTTATACTTTTACCTTAAATTTGTTTGTATATGTTAGTACACGTTTTTTCTCCGCTCATACACTCATAAAAATAGGTTAGCAGTAAAAATAGAATAAAATATAAAAAAAAAACAAAACGAAAAGGGGTCATTGTCTTGTTTAACTATTTTTTTGTTTTGTTTTCATAATTTTGTTTTTTTTTATTTAGTTTGTTTTTCTTTTAAAATTTGTTGCTATTTTTTTCACATAAATGCAGATTAGTTTCGCAATTATTATTTTAGTTAATTAAAATAATTTAAAAAAAAGAGAAACATAAATAATTTAAGTTAAATGGTGGTCACTGTAATTAATTATAAATTATTTGTTGACTTTTATTGAAAATTCGGGGACAAATGAATATTTTTGCAGTAAAAAAAATTGTTGTGAAATTTTTTATACATAAGAGGTCAAATAAAATTATAAAGAAAAAGATATTTTATTGATATGATTATTTTTGTCCAAATTTTTACTTTCCTATTTAAAATGGCTGTTCGTATTACTGATGTCACGTATAACTGGTGAACAAGGAACACTCTACAGAATCTATAACAACTAAGTCGGTCTTTTGACTGATTTCTTTAAGCAGCTAATTATGCCAATATCTTGAAGCAGACACGGATCCACGGGGAGGGGAAAAAAGGAAAATTTGCCTCCCCAAAATGAAAATTCTCAATGAAGAATATGTACTAAATCATTTAATTTTGAGGAAATCGTTTTTAAAATCATTCTATTTTCCTCCCTTAAAAGTTTTAGCTGAATCCGCGCCTGTCTTAAAGCCATTTCCATATGTTTTACCTAAAATTCTGGACTTTTGCTCTTTCAGAAATATCGTTTACACTAAGGGGAAAGAAAATCGATTAAAAATCCACAACTATTGTGGTCGCATTGACAACTTAAGGTCTTGGCTTCATGATACTCTTTGTTAAGAAATTTTAACTAAATGAAATATAAAAATACGAACTCGATACTGAAGGGGTGTGATCTTGATACCAATTGGTATTAATATTCTTGAATGATTTGAACACACAGTGTTGAATTGAACACATACGGGACAAATTCAATATTGATAATCAATTATATCGTTATCAATACGTATGTTTTTGATTTTTCTCTGGGCGTATATTTCACTGACAGTTTCAAATTAAGAAAAGTTTTGATGTCTATGAAATGGAAGAACGTCCCATAGTAGTTCTGAATGAATGAAATATTTTATAGGTCAAAATTTTGGTAAATAAAATGCCGTTGAAATGGTTAATACCTTAACATACAGTAGAGATATAATAATAATTTCTAAAAGTTCCCGACAAACAATTAATCGCATTTTATTCAAATATAGATATAACAGAATTCTTATTAACAGCCACTTTAATTTTGTTACAATCAGTTAAAAGAAAATAACCTTTTTTTTTTAATCTAAACATTTTTTATTAAAAACAATTACTTAGAAACTAAAAATACTTATTATTTTAATTTTTTAATATCCAGTGGAGTTATTCATCATAGGTTGAAGAATTAGGTCGGGTTTCACACGCAGCAATTTTTATTGCTGCAATTTTGAATTTGAGGTAAAGAGAGCTTTATTCCACTCTATTTTCTAAGAACAAAGTTTTAAAATCAATTAAGTTAAGCCCATTTAGTACTAGAAGAAAAATTTAACAGCAAAATTGTATTTAAAACTTTTAAATAAAAAATATATACTCAAGCAGTGTAAAAAGCGTACTAATCCCCGCAAAAAAAGAACTGAAAAAGTCATGAATTTGACATTGCATTGACATTGGAAGCAAGTATTTAGTGGTGGTTAATTCAGCTTCAGTCTTATTAAAAGATAATAAAAATGCTCTAAAATGTTTAAAATTTTAATTTTCTTAGTGAATTGTTAATCTTTTTTTTCGGGCAAAATTTCAATTTATTTTCACTTTTTTGGAAGTAATTTTTTAACTTCCAAAAAAGTTGTAAATATACACTAGGTTCCACTTATGAAGTAGTGAAACTGTTCTTTTTTGGAAGCTCTTCATCGTTATTTTTAAAATTCTTCATCGTTAGTTTTAAAATTATATAATTTTAAAATTACAGAAATTAAAATTTTGTGATCGATTTATTTTAATTATCCATGCTTTAGTAATTTTAATCATAATCTTAAGTGAAATCCTGTGACTTTAATGACGATTAAACAAAGTGATCATTAGAAATTTCTAACAATTATAATACTCTTGCAAACGCTATAATATGGGTGCATGGACTAAAGCTATATATATCGTTTCTGTCGCACTCCACTCACTACTTTGCATTTTATGATTTAGTTAGACAAAGATGAAAGAATTAATTTACTTGTCACTTACACGAAAATTTTATTTCAAAGTGGACTTACTAAGGTAGTTACTAAATTGACGACGTTAAATTCACCCTCAGAAGAGGAAACTATTGTGCTGTTAAACTTAATGACATAATTATACCCCAATCAGATTATGTTACATACCTTGGTATACATTTAGATAGGTGACTAACGTGTCATCGTCATATAGCAAACTAGAGACTTTATATGAATTTAAAAGCTTCTAGCCTTCAGTGGTTAATTAACAGCTAATATAATGTAAACCTTGATAATAAAGTCATTCTGTATAAAATCGTTTTAAAACCAATTTGGATATATGGTATCAAATTATGGGGTACTATCATAAAGAGTGCACCATGGTATATAGAAAATTTGAATATTTATATAGACTCAGAGGTTCCATTGTTAAAATATGAGTTTAAATGAAAGAAAAAGGTATAGTCGATAAGGAGCCAATCATGGACCTTTACTTCTATTAACTATAAAATAAAAAATACGGTGATACTACGACTCACATGTATTTATGCACTTTTAGGTGATTCCCGGTATTAGGATTTATATGGAAGCTATTATCAATTATGGACCGATCTTCATGAAATCTTTTTTTTTCACTGTGATTTTTGCTTATAAAAATATTATTTGTCTCCAATATTAAATTGATACTAAACTTTTTTATTATTTATATAAGTTAAAGTGATTTTTGAATGAGGGAGTTATATGGGAGTTATAGTCAATTATGGAACGATCTTTACGAAAACCTTAAAATATTTCTAATATTAGGGTAATTTTGAGTGTTAAAACTTAATTCCGGGAAGACATTTGTATGCGGGCTAGATGATATAATGAACCGATCAATAGGCCCCGTCCTTGTGTCCGATTTTAATAGGCTTCGTCCTTGTGTCAAAATAATATTATTGTGCTAAATTCTATCAAGATATCTTCAAAATTGCGACCAGTACTTTGTTCACAAAGTGTACATAGACAGAGAGCCAGCCGGCCAGATGGACGGAATTCGTTAAATCGACACAGGAAATGATTCTGAGTTGAACTTTAAGGTGGGAGTCCGATAATTTTTTCTGTGCGTTACAAACATCAGCACAAACGCATAATACCCCAACCACCACCTATGATGATGTATGTTATAAAAATAACATTGTAAAATTGCAGACTCACCACAAGCCGCTTGCAAGACTTCTTACTTAAGTTTGACTGGATTCAAGGCTTCGTAGAGCTGTTTTTCCATCCCGTTATTAAGAGGACAAATTATTTAATTGGGCATACTGTCGTTAGAGAGTTTTAAACTTTGAAATTATTTGCTTGTTTTGAAAATTAGGCATTTTTTTCTTTAAAACTCAATTAATAATGTTGTATCTTAAATTTCAATTTGAAATTATTAAATCACTTTGACCAAATCTTAAACTATTATCTTCCTACGAAGTTCAAAGTATTTAAATATATCGAGTGGTTAAACTGATTTTGGTAAATATTGGTGGAATTACAGACTGACAAGACTTAAAAATTAAATGATATAAAAGAAATATGCAGAGATGGATACAGGTTAGAATTACCTATAATCAACTAAAGATCACTTGATATTAAAATTTATTATATTTTTATTTTAATACTTTTAATATTTTAATCCTGAATTTTGTTGAAATAATTTTCATTTTAAAAATAAATTTGTTTTGATGATTTAAGAAAAAATTTGGATTTTTAACATTAACAAATTTTAATTATTTAAAAAAAGGCCTTAGTTTAACCTCAGCGATATGAAGTTAAAATAAGCAATAAAATATTTTTGTAAAACTTATTGTCTAGACTAAATGATTATATTTAAGTTCACTAATAACATTTTTTTGTTAATATTCTTATTTTTTTAAATATTATTTTTATAACCATATTATATTATTATCATTATTATTACGACCCATTGTGCAAATTGCTTTTTACAAGTATTACAATTATGCTAAATGTTTTCTTTGAGTGTAATATTAAGGAATTTCTATCAAACAAACAAAGAGTATAAACATGTTGTAATGTACACGAACACACACACAATTTGTGTACAGTGACTATCATAAATAAATAAACAAAATGTCTTTCTTTAACTCTATTGATTTTATTTAATATTTTATTTTAAAAAATAATGCATACTTTTCAGTAAAAATATTCAATTAATTAAACAATCGAAAAAAGATTAACTTCCGCCTATTACCTCTTCAATTATGTAAATTATTTGATATAACATTTATTTTGAGACTTTCATGTCGAACCTAATGACATGGAAAAAACATACAATTAAATTCTTTAATTCGAACAATTTCGCAGACATTTCATTTACTTAAGTTGTTAGACAAGTCCTTGTAATTTCTACTGGCGATAGATTTGGACTTGGAATAGACCACCCTTGAGAATGAATGTATAATTTAATTAAGTCAAAGGTTTCTTGTTTAATTTATTTTTGGCTCGTCTGAAAGCAAGTCTTTGTCGAGGTTCACACACGGCAATTTTTCTTACTGCAATTCTGACATCAATGACGAGAGAGATAAAGATAATGTAAAAGCTTGTCATTCAAAATTACAGCTACGAATGTTGCTGTGTGTGAACAGCGACTTTTTGCAATTTTCCAACAACTAAAAGTAGACAAAGAGGCATAAATGTTTATTATCAACAAAAATAAATTGTGACAAAAAACATGTAAAGTAATAGTGATCATTACATGTACCGTTATATAAAGCAATACAGAATAACTGATTGCGTTTACATAATTTTGACACACACTGTATGTGTGTATTTACTCTTTGAATATGATGGCGTTGTAAATATAATCGTTTTGTTTTTGTCTGCTTTACAAAAGTTCTGTTTTTGTTTTCTTTTTCGATATTTTTGTTGTAAAAACGATGACGACCGATGACGACGTTATTGTTCACTCGATTACGATGTAAATTAATAGACAGACAACGAAGAAATACGTAGCCTCGAAGAAGAACAAGAAAACAAATATAACGAAGAAGCAAAAATCAACAGCAAAGACAACAACAACAACAACAATACCAAATAAAACTTGAAAGCTAAAAGAAAACAAAAACAACAATTTCATTCTAGAAGTTACAAAACGACATTCCACAGTTAGTTTTTGTTGTTGCATTAGTTTAAGAGAGTGTGTGTGTATGTGTGCGAGTGTGTAAACAAACTTTTTTTTCTTAAATTTTAATGTGCGAGTGTGTTTGTTTGTGTTTGATTGTTTTTGTTATTTACCACTACATTTTTATGTTTGTTTGCTGTTATGTTATTGTTGTTGATGTTACTGTTGTTTTTGTCGTTGAAAATGAAAAAAAAGAGTGACTCTCATAAATTAAATTTTTATTGTATTTGTAATAAACATACACAAACTCACTCATATTTAGTTTTTGTTTTTATGTGAATGTATTTAACTCAAATAAAGCAACAAACATTTGCATAAGTTTCGTTGCACAGTGATTTGTGTTATGGAAAAAAATTAGTAAAGTGGTCCGTAAATTTATTAAACTATATATTCCATGTCTTTTTATTATAGATAGAACAGAAATGTATTCATCATTACTAGATGTAATGATATTGAATTCTTCACTTAACTTTTCCATTATTTATAAAATTTTAAGCTTCTGGATTCTTTTAAAATTTGCTGTATTCCGAAGTGGGCAGAATCGAAAACTTTTGGAAATAAATCTATAACTTTTAATCAGCTATTAGGATTTACATAAAATTTTGCATGTGTCTAGTCGAGTAGTGTACAATTTTAAATTTGGAAGCAGGGATCCATGTATCCTTAAAGGTCGGTGCTATAAAAGTTTAGACTAGGCTTCTTCAGACATTGACAATTTTTAAATTTCAGCCATTTATTTCTTTTATAGTGCAATTTTTTCTGGTTTATACCAAAATCAAGCAAATTTCCTTCTTTAAATAAAAATGAATGAAATCTTGATCGTTTCATGGAAAATACCTTCTAATGACATTCTTATCTTAATTTTATTGGAAATTATTCAATTTTACACTACTTTGGATCACGGATTTAGAATTATAGACTTTTTTGGGTATTTTTTTTCCTAGCAAGATCATAGATCATTCGGCAAAGCTATAAGATCATTTTACATTGCACCGTGTGTTTAAAAGTACCAGGGGTATTTGTTGGTATTGCTAACTAAAATATTTATTAATAAAAGGGGCTTCTATATATAATATTTGATATCATTTATTCGATATTTGATCTAGACAATGAGTCAGAATTATGAGATCACTTAATTTTCCATCAAAATCATAATATTTGCAATTTATTCCTTAAATATTTTAAAAAAATTGATTATATATGTTATGGGGAAGTGAATTATTTTAGTGCTAGAAATTTTCCGAGGAATTAGTCCCGCCCAAGGATCATATAAGGTGGACGACAAAGCTACATTATTCGTCAACTTTTTATCCAGACTTATTTTGTAAATGGCACACTCTGAGTTATGTCGTCAGGTAAGTGTACGGATTTCGATAATTCTTCTTCATAAGAAAATGTTCAATTTATTATTAATTTTTTTTCTTAAGATATAAAAAATATTTTTTATAGTTTTAATAATCCATCAGACTATAAAAGATATTTAGTAGAAGAATTCATGTATTTTAAGAAAGTAGAAATTTTATGGGAATTCCCTAGAAATTTGAAATATATTTATCATAATTTGAACTTATATTAACTCAAATGAACAGTCTGGAATAGCAGCAACACTTATCAACCCCTTTTTTCTTCATAAGCTATGTAAATATCCTCAAAAGTTTTTATTTTTGGAAAAAAGCTGAAAGCCATTGGTAGTAGATATACTCAAAACTGTTTTGAGGATCCTAGATTTTGAAGTCATTATTCTCCTAAATTTAATGAAGGTTTAATAAATAAAATAAGCAGAAAAATTAACATTTTAATCCGCTTAATGCCCAGAATTTGTTAAATCCAAATATCAAGTCTATTTATATTTTTGTGCTCCAAAACATGCTCATTGAAAAGCTATTTTTCCCTTAAATATGTATAGATAGTTGATTTCAAGAAGTATTCTATAAGATTTGTTTTTATTTTATTGATCCTTCATATTTTATAACTAATTTTCTCTGACCACAAAACACTGTGCCTCAACTTACTCTCATACTTGCATACATACATACATACACTAATATTAATCTACCTTTTAAATTAAGAGTGTATGTGTGTAAGCTTTTTTATGAATTAGTTCAAAAAAAACATTCTTGGCATAAAAGTTTTTTTGTTAAAAAATTTTTTTTATGGTTTTTTATATAAAATTTTTTTTTATTTATTTTTTGTAATTTTTTATTTGATTTTTTCGTAAGCATATTGGAATTTTGTTTTGGTTTTCTATTATTATTAATGTTGTTGTAAATTTTTTGGAATTTCTGTAATCTCTTTACGCATACCAAACTATTTTCGTTTAGTTTTTTCTATTTTTTAGTTTTTTTTTTATGAGTTGTTGGTTATTTACATGACTCTGCGGATCATATTACAGAACTTGAGGGTATGAATTCGTTCATTATTACTATGTAATTTTTATGAATGGCCTATTAATTTTATTTTTTTTTTTTTTGAAATTTTTTAATTTGATTATAACGGTTATTAGGTTGTTAGCATAATTTTTTTCTATTTGGGTGTTAAATGTTATTTGTTAAAAAGAAACTGGGATAAAGGGTGGGCCGATCATTTATTTAGTTTTTATATATTCATGGATTATTTATTAAGTTTTTATAAAACCATAAAATTTTATTAAATACAAGCATTTTTTTTCAAATTAAGTTACTGTTTATGTATTAACTTCTTTGATAGGCTTTTCATTGATGAGTTTGCTGTTGCGTCTCTGAGACATTCTTAAAAAAATATATTTACTGTTGTTTGAAAAATAAATAAATAAATAAATAAATAAATAAATAAATAAATAAATAAGGATTTTTTCCAAAATACTTTTTTTTTAACTTAAACCATTTTAATGGACCCTCTATGAAGATAAGTTAGGTTTACTGATGTCACACAGTAGGACAAAATGCATTTTGTTTTTGTTAGGAATATTCAATATTCAGTGTTCTGAAATTAGTATAAAAATATATAGTTTTTAACAAAATTGCCTAATAAACTTTCACTTTTTCTCATTGAAAAAATTGGCAAAAATGTATTTTTACAGGAATAAAAGACCCATATTTATTTCATACATTACATAAAAAATAGTAACGAAAATATTGTGTTAATATCCTTTTTGATGTAATTATGCTAATATCTTTTTGGCTTAAAAGACATAGAGCTTTGCATATGGAAAATTCCGATACAAAAAGAAATCTTTTGCGGAAAGTTTCAAAGATGTGAAAAAGATGATTTCAATATGTTTAATTAATTAATTAATTAATTAATTAATTTTTTTTAATTAAATATCATCAATAAATTAAAAAGAAAACTCGTGTGATATTTTTTCTTGATCGATCGAGTTTTATCTAAAATTCTCCACTTTCGTTCAATGCTGGATGTATAATTAAATCTCTTTGAAATTTATTTATAAACCATTAATGAAGCCTTGAATTTGGAAATATTAAAAAAAAAATAAAATTTTTAAACCCATTTTCAGGATTTATTCCAAAAAAAAAAATCTATATAAGAAATTGAAGAGAATTTTGAGATAGTTAATTTTGACACCCTATAGCTTATCTCGGTTTATCACAGAGTGACTACAAAATGTTTTTTTTTTGAAAGCTTAGGTCCTCCTTTGATTTTTTTTCATACACTTTTATTCGATCCGAGCAATAATTTAGAAGATATATGTATATTAATTAAAAACAAATTTTACAATGTGTCAGGTGCAGGAAATTTTTAAGTCACCCTGTTATTACAATTACAAAATGATTTTTTTGAAAGCTTAAATCCTCTTCTACAATTAGTCAATACATTTTATGATAAATCTGTTGCAAAAAAATTGCGTTTGTTCCCACTGTATGTTGCAGTTGCAGGGAATTTTCAAGAAAAAATCAAGCCGGAAGAAAAATGGGTGAGATTGTTGTTTTTATGAATAAAATAGATAAGAATTTTAAGGTGTAGGGAAATATTTTCCGAAAGTAGGGAAAAAGTAGGATTTTTCACTAAAAAGAGACTAAATAGTTAAATAGTAAATAGCTAAATAGTTATTTTAAGATTTTAAATCACAATTTTTATCTGGTAGCTGTGGTCATTTTTTTTTTTTTTTTGAAAATGAATAACTGGGGCTGATAATGTACTCCCAATACTTTAAATAATTTTTTACTGCATAAAATTGGGGTTTTGGTCTAAGTGGAACAAACAATTAAATTTGTCATATATCTTTACGCTTCAAATCGAGTCCAAGTATCGAGTTACCATTTTAGACTTGACTAATAATATAGCTTTCATGATATGGTCCATACTGATCAGAATATAAGGACATACAATTCAAATTATAAATATGAACTAATGGCTATTATACACTACTCTTAAAATTAAATTAGAATTTTAAATCTGCACATAACTCATTCCTGTAAGATTGTCTCATAATTAATCTCCATAACTAAATATTTCTCAAAATAAACTGATAAAAAAATTAGATGTACATGTATTTTTGAAAAGATTTTTAATTAAACAAAGTTAGACCAAAACTTTTCATTCACTTCTTTCTAAATAGTTTTAAATTTGTCACACATTATGACGGTGAGCATTGTGATGATTCGTTTATCGTTCTGGTCGTTTATTATTAAATCCTCTCTTCAAATGGAACAATTGTGTTCGGTACACTTTTCTCTTGATATAATTTTATAGAAACAAATTGAACTGAGCATTACTTAGGGGTCAGTTTCAAATACAATTTCTGATGCTTTAGATTATGAAAATGGAACCAGTCTTTATCGGAACCATAATTGGGTCCAAAAGAAGCATTTAACGACACTGAAAATTTTATTATCTTTTGAATGATTATAAAAGTCTAAGAATTATTGCTCGAACTAAAGGTGTTATTTTCATCATATTTTGATCTTCGTAATTACTTATGATAATTAACATCATGATCTTTATAAAATCCCATCAAAATATAGTAGCTTTTAACAACAGTTTTTTGTAACGAAACTTTCCATAAGCAAAGCTTTTTCAAACATCTATTCCTCTTAACACAGTTAGATGTTTGTAAAGTAAATAAAACTGAAGTAAATAAAACTGAAATCATTTGATGAAAATCAACTAATTAAATACTTCTAGGTCACCTATTGCTTAGATAAGTTTTTTGACTTTTAATCGGGTTCTTATGATAATGACTAAATATAATAAGAAGATAATATTTTAGTTTCAACTACTAAAAACAATCCAACAAGATCTCTCAATTGACCAATTACTGGTTTTAATTTATAGTAATAATGTATGTAACTTCATTTCTTGATACCTCATTTCTCAACATATTACATTTCTACACCCATCATTAAAAAGATGAGGATATATTGATTTTATCATTTCATGGGTAAATTGTCCAAAAAATCATTTAAGATCCCATCAAGTTTAATTACTGTGACTTGGTTTGGACTCTGAGTCAATTTTGCTTTATATTTGTCTGTTGAAATCAGTATAGGGCTCAAATGGGACCACCCAGGGGGAGGAAATTTATTTCAATTATTTATCTTATATAAGGTTTGTTTGGTATTGAAAATGGAAAAAATCGGTTAATGAACAAAAAAGTTATGAGCCAAGCATTAGAACCAGAAGAGCCCTATTGCATTATTATTATATTCTTTTTGCTGATATCTTTTAAACAAAAGCATGTACTACAATAAAATTTTATACTCATAGTTCGAGAATCAATATAAACCCGTAAACCAAAAATAGGCGTGACCTGTCCAACTCTCATTTAAGTTTAAAAATTAACAAAATATAATGTAAAATATACAATTTTTTATGGTTGGTTTATAGATATGGCCAAGCCAAATATAACATTTTTACATAGTTTTACAGTTCTGTTTCAGAAGCTTTATACATAATTTTAAACAGCCGAAATAAAATAAAAAAATAAAAAATTTGTCATTGAACACACGTTGTGTAAAAAAATTGAAATTGAACTTAAAAAAAAAAAAATTCTTAAAAAAACTTATTTAGAAATTTCATTAATAAATTGTTTATTGGAGTTTAAAAGTATTTTTTTTTTTTATTTTTGTAATTTTTCTTTATTATTTTGTTACTATTAAATAATGTTATGTATTATTGTTGTTGCTGTTGTTTGGCTGGCGCTGGGTATTTTATTTAATTCTTATCATTTGTCATATAAACACACTATTGGAATGTAATATTTTTTTTTATTTTTTGGTTATTTTACTTTTGTATCTTATCATTTTATTAAAAAAAAAAATAACACAAAAGAACTAAAAAGAAAAATAAAAAAAAATTGTTTAATTGTAAATAATTTTCAACACATTTTTTCTATTATAAGGGCATTAGCGTCATGTGTTTCATTAAAACATTTTTTTTCTCTATTTTAATAATAATATTTACTATATAGTTTTTGTATCATTATATATATTTTTGTTTTTTTCTTTTTAAGATTTAATTAATTATGACTTTAAGCCATTTTAATAATTAATAAATTTATTTTATTAAAAAAGAATTTTAAAAATATTAAAAACATTTAGCTACACTTGAATGACTGGAAAATAATAGTTTGTGATTAATTGTTTAAATATCACAAATGACTAATTAATTAAGTATGAATTAAACAAAAGCTTTAAATAAGTCTATTATTAAAAGTGTTTTTAATTAAATTTTGTATTGTTAGAAATGAATTTGATCGTTTAAAGGCCAATTAATTTTTCAGGTTAAGTAGCTGCATTCATGTGTGATAGTTTTTTTTTTTTTTTCAATTATCATACACATCATTTAATACAATGAATTATCACAATAATTTAAAAAATTATGAGTTAATATTAGTTTTAATACATATTAAAATATAAATTAACAAATACATATTAATATGATATATAAATTAAAAATATCAAATTAGTTTTAATTTGAATTAGAATTAGTTTTCAACTGATAAAATTAAACAAATTGTTTAGGTATAATTTATAAATTTAAAGGAGTGGAAAGGTCTTGAGAATATTCATATTAATTATTTGAGATTTTTAATTTTTTAGAGGAAATTTTGATGGTATCTCACGAATAACTAGAATGATATTTAACTTAAAACTCATGTCTTATTTCTGAATTAGTAATATTTTATAGAAGCAACATGCTATTATAGCCACCATCAAAAAGAGGGTTATGTCATTCCGTGTGAAACATGTTGATCCCATAAAGTATATATTTTCTGAGTCCTGGTTATATTCTGAGACAATCTACACGCAGAGAACGTGGTCCCACCATGATCACCACAATTATTCAGTGATTGTACAGCCGTTTCCCTTTGATTTGAATAATAACATGTTCATGATAGCAACATTTATGATTCCGTTTTATCAGTCAATGATTACACACAATCAAAATTTTAATATGGTTCACTGA
>MINK01189126.1:0-11899 GCA_001735545.1 Phormia regina | reverse complement strand
GTCTAGACTATAGTTTATAGTATAGTCTAGAGTCTAGACTATAGTTTATAGTATAGTCTAGAGTCTAGACTATAGTTTATAGTATAGTCTAGAGTCTAGACTATAGTTTATAGTATAGTCTAGAGTCTAGACTATAGTTTATAGTATAGTCTAGACTATAGTTGTTAGTATAATCTGGACTATAGTTTATAGTATAGTCTAGAGTCTAGACTATAGTTTATAGTATAGTCTAGACTATAGTTGTTAGTACAATCTGGACTATAGTTTATAGTATAGTCTAGAGTCTAGACTATAGTTGTTAGTATAATCTGGACTATAGTTTATAGTATAGTCTACTGTCTAGACTATAGTTTATAGTATGGTCTAGACTAAATAGTTTATATTACAGTCTATACTAAAGTTTATAGATAGTGTAGACCAGGCGCTGATCCACAGGAAGGGAAAAACGGAAATTTCCCTCCCCAAAATAAAAACTCTTAATTAAAATATAATCTAGAGTCTCGAGTCTTTAGTTTATAGTATAGTCTAGAGTCTATACTATAGTTTATAGTGTAATCTAGACTATAGTTTATAGTATAGTCTAGAATCTACACTATAATTTGTTGTATAGTCCGGACTATTGTTTAAAGTATAGTCCTAGATAATATTTTTTAGTATAGTCTAGACTATTGTTTTTGGTATATAGTATATAGTGTAGTCTAGAGTCTTGACTATAGTTTTTAGTATAATCTGGTCTATAGTTTATATTCTACAGTCTAGACTATAGTTTGTAGTATGGTCTAGAGTCTAGACTATAGTTTATAGTATAGTCTAGACTAAAGTTTATAGATAGTTTAGACCAGGCGCGGAGCCATAGGGAGGGAAAAAAGGAAATTTCCCTCCCCAAAATAAAAACGCTTAATGAAAAAACTGTACTATATCATACGATGAAAACTCTGTACTAAATCATACAATTTAAGGAAATAGTTAAACAAATAATTCTGTTTTCCTCCTCCAAAAGCTTGAGCTGAATCCGCGCCTGGTGTAGACTTAAGTTAGTATATAGTATAGACTAAAAAATTAACTGTAAAATTAACTATAGTTTATTTTATATTAAATAGCTCTAGGCTTAAATGAAATAAGGTGTTAACAAGTGATTGGTAATACAAATAATATTAATTTTTATATATATTTGTATCTATAGTTTTTTAATTATTTATAATTTAAACTAAATTTTCCATAAATTCTTTTAAATTTGTTTATATGCAAATTACTTTTTTACCACAATACATCTATTAATGTTTATATTTATTAAAATACACCACACTTTTCCATGAAATGGACATTTCAATGAAACTAAAATATTTATAATAAATATTTTTAACTCCGCCCAATTTTATCTTTTAATTAAAAAGAATTTATATTTTAAATCAGCTTATAAAATTTTTACAATTACAAGTGGGTTTATTAAAAAAAATTGTCATGACTTGATGTTTATTGAACATTTAAAATAAATAAATGTTTAATTTACTATACAAATTGCTAAAGGCTATGAAAACATATATGAATGCATTTGATTACATATTTCTATGTTTACAGTCATGTTAATAATTCTGTTTCATAGTGTTAAGTGACTATTTTTAAAGATTAATGTGATTTTTTTATTTTCTACAAGTTAGTGAATGTGAGAATTTTTAATTTTAATTGCAAATTTTGTTGTAAAATTTGTACGCCATAAGAGAACATTTACAAATTATTTTCAGGCGATAAGTTTAAACGTTAAACATTTAACACATATAGTCCAAATCAGGCGCGGATCCACGGGAAGGGAAAAAAGGAAATTTCCCTCCCCAAAATGAAAATACTTAATGTAAAATATATACTAAAACATAAATTTGAAGGAAATAGCTGAGAAAATCATTATATTTTCCTCCCCCAAAAGCTTGAGTTGGATACGCGTGTGGTCCAAATATTATATGCTAAAGAAAATTTGAGGTCTCAAAGATCTTCACATAAATAATTTAATTTATTCTTAAAAGAACTGACATAAAGAACATTATTTGTTTCGAGTGACTAAAAATTTTTCCCGACGGATTATTGGAAATATTTGCTAAACTAATTTTAATTAAAAAGACAAAAACAAAATATTTTCATTTGAATTAAAATATAAAACTTTAAAATTAACTTTTTCTAACTGGAAAAACTATCAATTTTTTAACTTTTGCGTAAAATATCCCTTTAATTAAAAAAACACAATTAATTCTGTTACCAGACTTTTTTAAGCTTTCAAAACCCTTCAAATGCTTAAATGCTTTCTTTAAAAGAAAAAAACAGAAAATTTTCCTGAAAAATAAATAAGAAAAGGAACCATCTTTTATGCATGGAAATTTTCAGTGAAAACTGCGTAGTTTTGTTTTTTCTTTACGCTATTCATTAAAAGGTCAATGAATTTGTGTGTAATTAAAAGGAAGTATTGTAGGAATAATAAAAAAAAAACACAACCGACAATGACGAAGAAGCAGGAAAACCGACGGCTGTTGTCACAATGAAAAACTCATTAAAAATTTTAACCCTTTTCTTTTTTTTGTTTGTGCTAAACTTGTTTTTCCTGCAAAACGATTCGAGGGGAGTATGACCCAATTTTTCCAACAAAATACACACAAATATGTACGCATACACTCACACTAACACACACTATAAATAGATGTGTTTGTAAGTGTTGGAAAAGTGTGAACTTTTGAATAATTAAAAGGACACAAGTTGTGGTGGGGTACTTGTACAAACAAATTATTTAAAAGGGTTTTGTATGTATGTGTATATATGAGTTTTTATCTAGCCAGTGGAAAGGGTAATGGACTTTTAATACCCAAACCAAACTGATTTCTAAGGTCGTGGACATAGAGTTGGTTGGTTTGGTGTTGTAATAAATGTATTTTTTTATAAGTTTGTATGTGTATGTAAGGGTTTTTGTTAATGACCCTGACCTTTGTAAAGATTTCTTGTTTTTAATTAAAAATGACTGTCGACTGACTGACCCCTTTTTTTGCTTAATTACTAAAAAGAAAGAAAAAAAATACAAACAAACTCTTTTATACAAAGACACGCAAAAAGTGTTGAATTTTAAATAAACAAAATCGATATTTTTAAAGGACACAATTGCACAAATTACAACAAAAAGTAAACAAATAAATAAATGAATAAAAATGTTGAAAATGAAACCATGACCCTTCCCAAGATTTTTTGACTTAAATTGGTCAAAAAATATATATGTAGATATGTGTGTATAGAAAACAAGGATATTCCCACACTATGAATTTATAAGAGATTTAAATGAAACAGCTGTTTTTTTTTGTATCGGAGTATCTTTTTTCCCGTCGGTATATTTTCAATTCACATCACAAAAAATTACAATATATATATAAATTTGTTTTAATTCATTCAATTCATGTTGTAGTATGAGTATGAAGAGCACATGTGTGTATATGAAATTCTCTTGTATGAGATATTCATTAATCTAGTTTTTGTTGTTGTTATTGTTATTGCTGTTATAATCCATTGACCAGTATGTCTGTTATTATTGTTATTTTGTTTACAAGGATGATAATGGCCAAGAGACGGCAATGGTAATGGTGATGGTCATGATGATGATGTTATTGTCCTTCACATTGACACAGTTTAATGCACTTTTGTTAACCAACAACCAACAACAGCTAAAGCGGTCTTCTTCATGTGCAATTTGATTGCGTTGGTTGAGCTGGTTGGACTTACTGAATGAATATTTATTTCATTGTAGCATGTGAAATTTTATTACAATTATTGTTGTTAAATAGTGTCACATGCAACATACTACTACATGCTGCATTCAACCATTCATTCATTAATCTTTACAAGGCATTTAATTGAAAGTGACCCTTTTATTAATTTTATCGAAATATATTTTACCAAAGAAACTTTTATCAAGAGTTTTTATAGGAAATTATGCATCTGCTATACATATTGTAGTAGATATGTACATATATGTATGTGTGTATATGCATATACATTTATAATGAAATAATCCTTTAACTAGATTTCAATATTTAAATTTAAAATGTGATTAAAGTTTGTAGGCAAATTAATGTTATCACAAATTTAAATTTTTGTATTTAATTTTACAAAATGTTAAACAATAAAAAAATATTTGTTCAGTTATGGCCATTTTTTGTAACATGATTATCCCTTTTTTAAGTTCCACCTTTCAATATTTAAATTTAAAATGTGATTAAAGTTTGTAGGCAAATTAATGTTATCACAATTATTTACGTTTCTTAATAACATTCCTTATTACCCAATATTTTAACTTTAAATAAAAACTCATTTGTTATTTTTTTCCATTGCGCGAAACTCCAAAAATGCAATAAACTTTTGATATAAGGCCCAAGTTAAGTTTAATTGGAAAAGTTTTATAATTTTTGAAACACATGGTTTTTCAATTGACTAATCTTACTCTAATAGTAATTCTAAAACACTTGTGCACAGTGTAGATTATAAAAGTAAAACGAGAAGAAGAAGGTTATAGTCGTCAATTGCCGACCATATGATACCCTACACCATTGCCTAGGTGTACCAAAATTCGGGAAGGAGCCAATTATGAACCTACAATTGTATGAAGTGGAAAATAAAAACATACATTTGCAGAATATTTCGTCGATACTAAGATTCACATGTATTTATGGATTTTTGGCCGATTCCCCAAATTGGGTCATATATGGGAGCTATGATCAATTATGGACTGATCTTCATGANNGATTTTCGAAAGAGTGGTTTATATGGGAGCTATGGTAAATTATGGACCGATCTTCATGATTTAGGATACATTTAGGATTGTATAAAACTTATTTATGTTAAACTTCATTAAAATATTTAAATTTTTAAGGTATGTTTGAGTGTTAAAACTATATTCCGGGAGAACATTTGTATGGAGGCTAGGTGAAATAATGGGCCGATCATGACCAAAATCGATAGGCTTGGTCCTTGTGCCAAAAAATCATATGTACAAAGTTTCATCAAATTGTTTCTAAAATTTCGATCTGTACTTTGCGCACAAGCTTTACATGGACAGCCAGCCAGCCAACCATACGGACGGACATCGTTAAATCTACTCAAAAAGTGATTCTGATTCGAACGGTATACTTTAAGGTGGGTGTAGGAGAATTTTTTTTTCTGCGTTACAATATTTGTACAAACACATAATACCCCAACTACCTATGGTGGTGTAGGGTACAAAAAATTTCACGGTAAGAGCGGATGTGTTTTCGAATTTGATTTGGTGGAGTACAGGCCCCTAGCCGGTCAAGGGGAAGTGGGTAGCCTTAAAAGTTGCCCATCTCGGGTATGTCATTTTTTTTACTCGCCAAAAATTCATAACAGAAAATAAATTTTACATAAGATAGTCCTTATAAATCTGCATAAAAAATTTGCTTACAATGGGGTTGAAATAAATGTTTATTACTTTATTTTTAGCCTGGTGTTTTTTTTAGATTTTTTTTAATATTTGCCAGACTCTCTATCTACAAAGTTCTAAATAATATTGCTGCAAGAATCATAAGCACCCGATAAAAAATTATATTAATCTAAAGTTGAAACTTTTAAAAAATTTTACATTTTATGGATTTCTCCAAAAAAGGTGGCAATATATATTCATTGATAAAATTAGTTGTTTATTCTGGGCTTTATTATTTTCAATGTTTTCAGAAGAAATCTTAATGTAAATGCCTGAAGGAGTTTGGGACAAAAGTCCGACCACGAGCCCTATTCAAATGTTGTCAATTTCAGAATTTATTGTTTCCTTTTTTTGTTACGTTCTCAAATCCAAAGCTGGGATCGACTTAAAACTACTTAAATTTTTTAGCCCTATATGTAAGGTACACACCGAAAAAGTTATTTCAGACGGAGGCTCCTTATAACGACAGGGTGATCATTTCAATGAAAAAAGTAAATTTTTTGTGAGTTACCTCTTAAAGTAAAAGAGGTAACCCACACATGTAGGCGTATTTTTTTTTTCAATCAAATCATATGCAATTTTGGGTATTTTTTTTTTTAAATTTCATACCCAAGGTGACCAACTTGGGAGGTCCACCCCTCGTCTCCCATACCCGATACGAACCTATCCACCTCCAAATCAATTTCCATATACCAGGATTGTCCTTGTGAAATTTTATTCAAATAAATCTAGTAGTTCTAAAATTACAGAATTATTTCTAAAAAATTTCGTTTTGGGACCACTGTGCGTTGAAGTAAAATGTGTCAAAAGTGGTGATTTATAGAATTGAAATTTAAATGTTTGTAATAATGTTGAGTACCAAATAAAAATGAGAGAAAATCTCAGCTCTGACTTTCATTATTTTTATTTCAAATAAAAATATATATTTGAAATAAGAAGGAAGTCTTTTAAAGTAAAAATTTAAAAATAAAATGAAAATTGTCCTAAAATATTCTAAACTATCAATTGTTGGGGAAAGTGCAAGATATTTGTTAAGAATATTTTCTAAAAAATATTACATACTGATATGAAAAAACTGTAATGTTATGAAAAACAAAATCGTGCGATATGGGGGTTTCAAATTAGGGTACTTAATGTCATAGACAAATTTTTAACCATTGACGATTTTTAGTTCCTTACTCGATTCCTAAGATTTTTATAAAACCTTAATACTCGATTCCTAAGATTTTTATAAAACCTTAATAAATCCTTTAGAAAACATGTTCGCATATGTATATTACTTTTTATACATTCTTGGAGATTTGAAATTTCAACAATCACAACTTTGAAATATGTTTTCACCATGTTTTTTGATATTTTTTAAAAAACAAAATTNTCTATTTATTAAANATAATTCANGTCAATATACACTGGTGCATATTCCTATAAACGCACTTAATTTTTTTTTCTGTATTTTTGTTATATCTTTGTTGTTCTCATCCAAAAGCAAAATTTAACTATTTTAATGAGAGACAACTTAACGGTACTTTTTAAAAGTAAACAATTTTTTTTCTTATTTTTGTTGTTTGCCTTAATTATGCGATCAAATGTTCTTGGTGCTATTTTAAGTGGAAGATTCGTATAAACGCACACTCGAAATTTGTTTTTAAAAAAGTGACCAAAAATAAAATATTATCAATTTTAGTTTTTTTTTTCAACGTTTCTAATAGTAATATCTCAATTTACTGTAACTTTTCCTATTTTAATCAATAAATTTCATCACTTTTAAAGATGCCTAAGGGAACTTTTTTGTCCGATCAAGAAAAGATTCAAATTAAATTTTTTCACGACCAAGGATGCTCTAATAGAGAAATTGGACGTAAAATCGGTCGTTCGGAAAGTGTGGTGCGAAATTTCTTTAAGAAAGGTCAAAATTATGGAGTTCGCAAATCAACAAAGGGTAATACAAAACTAACAAGAAGACAACTTAATCTAATAAAACAAGAAGCAACCCGCAACAAATTGAATTCCACACAAATAAGGAATAAATTAAATCTTCCTGTGACTTCCAAACACGTTGCACACATTTTACGAAACGATGAAAACATAAAATGGAAAAAGCCGAAATGTAAACCAATGCTAAAAAAACACCATAAAGAAAATCGTCTAAAATTCGCAAGAAAATATATGAAATGGACAGATGAGTGGAAAAAAGTAATTTTCTCTGACGAAAAAAAAAAAAAAAATTAATTTAGACGGTCCAGACTCATACTCATGCTATTGGCACGATTTGAGATCTAAAGATGTTCGGATGTCAAAACGTAATTTCGGTGGTGGCAGTGTTATGGTTTGGGCAGCATTTTCTGCAGTTGGCAAGTCGAAAATTTGTTTTGTTCCGACAAAAATGAATAGTTCGATTTATAACGAACTGTTGGAAGATGCTCTTCTCTCTTTTATGGACGAAAAAATGGATGAAGATTGCATTTTCCAACAAGATAATGCTGCAATCCATGTTTCTAAGCAATCGAAATCTTGGTTCAATGAACATGGCATTCCTTTGTTGGACTGGCCGGCTTGTAGTCCGGACTTAAACCCAATGGAAAACTTGTGGGGATACATGGCCCGTAAAGTTTATGCAAATAATGCCCAGAATGAAGGCATAAAGACTGTGACAGAGCTGAAACTAAGAATTAAACAAGTCTGGGAGGAAATTGATTCCGATCTGCTTAAAAAATTAGTGGAATCAATGCCAGACCGTATTTTTGAAACAATCCATAACAAAGGATCATCCACACATTATTAATAATGCTACAATGGCCCAAACATTAAAGTGCGTTTATAGGAAAATACCCTTAAAAATGGCTGTTAATATCGAAAATTAAGTAAAAAAAAAATAATTAAAGTACAAATGAATTTTTTTTGTAAACAATATTTTAAGTGAAGTCTTAACTAATTTAATACACAAATTTATAGCCCCCTAAATATTTTCTTGTTTAATTTTTACCTTTTTTTAAAAAAAGTAGTGTGCGTTTATAGAAATATGCACCAGTGTATATGGAGTTAAGAAATAAAGAATTTTGAATTAGCATGTTTCAAAAAATTAATAAACAGAGGGACGGAAAGAAAAACATTAAAATTTTAAAGTGGGTCAAAGTTGAATACCTCGAGAGTAAAAACACTTATAACTTATAACTTTTACAAATATTAACAGATTTGGAATATTTTTACATTTTCTGAAAGACGGGACCCAAAGAAAAGGTGTAAGAGTAAAAGTTTTGAATATTCACCCTACATCCAGCAGTGGTCAAAATTGATCAATTTTGTATGAGAAGTTGAACTTATTGAATCTGTAAAAGAATTGATTGTTGATTTTGGTACTTCTGTGAATTAAACTATATATAGATCAATATATTCTTAAAGGTTAATAGGTATTCATTTGTAAAGTCTGAAATTTCATGGTTCGGAAACAATTCCAATGATCAAGTCTTGTAATGAATTTCATTGAAATCATAGATGTAAAATCCGATTGCTGGCCATTTAGATTTTGCAAATAATGATTTAAAATTAATGAAGTTAAATAATACAAGTTAAGATCATTTTAAATAAAGAAGCATTATAACAAAAAGGATTTTTTTTTATAAAAATTTACATGTAATAAATTATTAAAAAAAGAGCATAAA
The DNA here is from genome assembly GCA_001735545.1 of Phormia regina. Taxonomy (NCBI): domain Eukaryota; kingdom Metazoa; phylum Arthropoda; class Insecta; order Diptera; family Calliphoridae; genus Phormia; species Phormia regina. The sequence continues at coordinate 2,779 of MINK01189126.1, read as the reverse complement.
GGAAAGAACATAAATCTGTCCCTAAATTATTATTTTTTTTATTAATTTATTTATTAATCATTATTCTTAACAGATGTTTATTAGTTAATACAAATATTTTTTTGTTTAATATTTAACATTTGAAGAATTATAACGGTATGTGACTAGATAACTAAGTGACTGATATTGTCAGCCAAATATTAAATAATAAATATTAACCTTAAAAAATTCATTTTCATTTGAACTTGTTCCAAAGTGTATGGAATTTTGCCAAAAAAAAAAAATAAATAAAAAAAAATAAATAAATTATCTAAAACCACTAAATGAAATGAAAATGAATGTTAACAATATTACATATACATATGTACATATAATGATATAAAATGCCCCTTAACATTTTTGGTTTAAAATTTACGACCGTCTACCCATCTAATATTTAAAAGAGGCCATAAATCAAGTTCATTTTCGATTTAAATACAATGCGAAAAAGACAACAAGCGCCAAAAAAAAAAAAATACCAACATACTGACTGGAACGTACGAATATCTTTAAGCTGGTGAATTGAAATTTAACAACGAAAAAAAATCCAAAAAAAATTTTAGAACGTACCACAAATTCGTTTGCATTTTTATTGCCTATGGCTTTGTCTTCGAATTATTATAAAGACGCTGGCAAATGATCGTGAGAGGCAATTGGAAAAACATCTGCTATGTAAGTATGTATGTAGTATATGTTGTAGAAGCAATGAGGATGGATGACGATGATCATTGAATGATAAAGGTGACATTTTTCGATTAGCGATTAGAAAACATTTTGAGCTTTTTAACATTTGCCCGTCTTACTAGGTGTTCTTTTGTTTTTGTTAGTTTCTAAAGCCTTTCTTTTGTTGCAGGCACGTGTTTTGACCGTTTGGTTACGGTTTTGTTTGCAAAAACAAAAAGAGCCCACAGGATTAATGATGATCGGTGTTGCGAAAACAACATCATTTTGGTAGCATGAAAGAACATGTGTTTTTATGCTACTTTATATTTATGATAAAAATCCAAAGAGAAGAAGATCTGCCAAATAACAGTAGTCATTCGATTATATTGGTAAAATTTAAATAATATTTTGAAATTTTTTAAACATTTATTATAAAACAATTTAATAAAATTGAATTTTAAATTCTTCTAATTAAAAATTCATATTCCCCTAAAGCTATTTGTCCAAGTGGCTCTCTATAGCCAATTAAATGTCAACAAAATCTCAAATACTTTTCACATTAAAATCTTCAAGAAAATTAAAAATGTTTACATTGTCCAAGGAAAAGTTTTATAAAAACAAACAAAGAAAATAAAATAAGTAATCATGAGATCTTTGGAAAGAGAGCAATGAAAAATAGAAGAAAAAAACACATTTTTATATTTTTCAAATGATGGTATAGAAAATTAAAAAAGTACTAATTAAATTCTTACAGTAGTACGCAGCTGCAAAATAAAATAAAAAAAGAACTTTCCATCATCTACAGCATTAACATTTTTAAATTGAACAAAAGTTTTCTTTAAAATAAAATCGCAAAAAAATACGAAAAAAAACAAGCAAAAAAGTAAGATAAAAAAAATCCCAGGAATAAATCGGAAACATGAAAAATACGTTAAAAATGAAATACGTAGTTACAAACGAATGAAGAAAGAAAAAAACTACGTAAAAGAAATAAAACATATTCCATCAAAGGTTGTAAAAGGAGGGTATGTATGATGTGGTTAATAGGGGGACTGAGGTTTGATAGGTAGGTAGATGGGCTAGTTCTATGGAGTATAAAATGAAAATTACTTAAAGGAGGCTTTCAAAAGATACTACGCTCATACCTTTAAAGTTTGTAGAAATGTTTTGTATATTGCTTTGACTGCCTTGTTACGGACATTTCAAAAAAATATAAAGAGCATTTCTTTGGTATAAGACGACTACTTAATCAACACTTTGTGACAAATTTGGACTTCGTGTAATCAATTATTATACTTAATAGACTTTAACTGCAAGATCTGGCTAAATAGACCTTAACTATATTTTAGACAGACTTTAACTGTGTTTATACAGACACGAAGTCTTTCTATACTAAACAGATTTGTAGTCTGTCTTTAGAAAACAGATTTGTAGTATGTGTATACTAAACAGACTTGAACTCTGTCTATTCTAGACAGACTTGAACTCTGTCTATTCTAGACAGACTTGAACTCTGTCTATTCTAGACAGACTTGAACTCTGTCTATTCTAGACAGACTTGTGTATACTAAACAGACTGTCTATTCTAGACAGACTTGAACTCTGTCTGTTCTAGACATTGAACTCTGTCTATTCTAGACTGAATTGAACTCTGTCTATTCTAGACAGAATTAAATTCTGTCTATTCTAGACAGACTTATATTCTGTTTATACTAAACAGACTTTTGAACTCTGTCTGTACTAGACAGCTTGAACTTTTAAATTCTGTTTATACTAAACAGACTTAAATTCTGCCTAAACTAGAGAGACTTGTACTCTGCTTATACTGAACAGACTTAAATTCTGTATATACTGGACAGACTTTTACACTATCTATACTGGACAGATTTAAACTCTGCCTACACGAGACTGATTTAAAGTTCTGTCTCTTTATCTACCTTAACAACAAACTAAAAATATAATTAAAGTCTGTCTAGAATAGACAGACTTGAACTCTGTCTATTCTAGACATTGATCTCTGTCTATTCTAGACATTGATCTCTATTCTAGACAGACTTGAACTTGAACTCTGTCTATTCTAGACAGACTTGAACTTGAA
>MINK01189125.1:0-13986 GCA_001735545.1 Phormia regina | reverse complement strand
GTTTAATTTTTACATTTTTTTTAAAAAAGTAGTGTGCGTTTATAGGAATATGCTCCAGTCTAGAATATGAGTAATAGGCTTAACATACCCAAGTAATATTTTTATTTTTAGAACACTCACATCTTATCAGTATTGCCTGATAAGATAGAAGCAAAGCTTCTGCCATAGTTAGATGTTGTTTCATATCTAAGGCCTAAAGTCGTAATAAATAATATATTTTTTAGAAAGAACAGAGGCTTTTCGAATGATTTTTTAAGGCATGTAGTTTAAATTTTCTTCAAAGGAGACAGAGGGCATTTAATAAAGACTTAAAGAGAAAAGGGCTATCATACTTTTCCGCTGGTTACATATTTAATGACATATATAGATACGTTTGTCCTCTTACTCTTTAACAAAGAAAATATTAATTGTATCAGATTTTATCATACAATAATTCCCTAGTATATGTGTGAACGTTTATGTATTGTTGCTATTAACAACAATGTATTTTATAACTATGGCAATTGTTATTGTATTGTCACCTCTAACCTCAAATCTTGAAGAGAGAAAATTTACCTTTTGCATGTGACTACACACATTTATTCGAAACATTTAAATAAAAATAAAAAAATTTGAAATATTCACCGTAAATATTAGTCAGTCACCAGTGGCAATGTCTTTGTAGGTGAAGTAGAGGTAATGTCAGCAGCACAAGTAGTGAATGAGTGGTTTAATTTTCCTTCTGAAAAAATTGTTGTGGTAATAAATCTTTTGTCAGTATTGTTTCTATTTGTTTTTTAATTGTATATGAGTGTGAGTTTTGCATTTTATATTGGTGTCATGGTTTGAGGCTTTATAAAGTGTATGTGAAAGTGTATGTTTGTGTATTTGAATTTTTCATTTCACATGATGTTGCGGTTTTTATTTTTTAACGGAAATACATTTCATTTCTTTCTTCTCTTTTTCCTGTATTTTTAAAATAACACACATGTTTTATTACTTCTCCTTTGTAAACAGCACATATATACACACACACTCTCCTGTTAGGCGTTTTATGGTGAGCTTGTTGTTGTTGTTTTTGTAAATTACACAATGTGGTATTATTATCATCACGAAAGTCAGGAAAACCCTTGTTAAAAAAAAAAATGTTTTACGAAGTTTGTTTTAAGATTTTCAGATAAGATTTGCAAAAGATTTAATTTCTGTATTACAAGGGATACAAAAAGGAACAAAAAGGTGAATTAGCGTAAAATAAAAGTGAAAGAACGCTTCGTTATAATTGTGGATATATGAATGTACGCTTAATGTTTGTTTATTCCTTAAGAAGATTTATAACTGCCATGATTAATTTCATCATATTAGAAATGTATCTAAAGGTAACATGACATGGCAGTTTAACATTTAAAAATTTATTTTCGACAACAAAAAATAATGCTGTTGGCAGAATAATGCTTGTTGTGAGAATTATATAAAAAAAAGATTTTGAAATGTAAGTATTACTGGAGGGGATTTAATGACATTTTGTATAGTTTTAAAAGCAGATTAAAAAAAGATTTTCTAAACACTTTTTATTGGTTTTGCACGTCTTTGTTATTAAAGAGTTTACGAGTTCCGACCCATTCATAATATCTCTTTAGATAAGAAAAATATTCAAAAATGAAATTAATTCGATTTTTGAGCTTAAATATTTTATAACATTACACATCAGCAAAAAAAAAAGGAATAATTACACACTAGTTATCCTAGCATCATCCTATAACCCGTAAGAACAGGTACCTTATAAACATTGTTGTGAACATAGAAAAATTTTTCAGGGGCTTTTTTGTTTTATTTTGCATTAAAATGTAATAAATTAAAATGTAAAAATAAAACAAAAATAATATTTTAGTATGAATTTATGTCCTACATACATTTTTAATTCATTCAATTACATACTTGATTGATTTAATTAACTCATTAATTATTTATTTCTGTTTTTAATAATTGATAAATAACTTTTGTGGGACGTGCAGTTCTTAAAAAAATATAATGAGAAATTTAAAATTTTTTTAAAAAATTATAGAAATAAAATAAATTTGAATTTCAGCTTAAGAAAAATTAATAAAATTAATTATTGTAGTATTATTTTGATGATTGGAGCAGAGTCAATTAAAAACGAGGGAAGAAGGTATAGTAGGTCAAGATAGACCATATGATACCCCACATAATTGCCTATGTGTACCAAAATTCAGGAAGGAGCCATTTGGCGATTTCCCAAATTGGGTCTTATTTGGGAGCTATGGTCAATTGTGGACCAATCTTCATGCACATAGGTTTATGCTCACATAAAACTTAATTGTGTTAAATTTGATAAAAAATATTTAAATTTTTAAGGTATTTTTGAGCGTTAGAACTCTGTTCCGAGAGAACATTTGTATGGGGGTTAGGTGAAATAATGGGCCGACTACGACCAACAGGCTTCGTCCGTGTGTCAAACATATGATATGTGGCAAGTTTGATAAAAGTATCTCTTAAATTGCGACCTGTACTTTGCGCTCAGTCTTTAAATGAACAACCACATTGTTAAATCGAATCAAAAAGTGATTCTGAGTCGAACGGTATACTTTAAGGTGGATGTAGGTAGATTTTATCTGCGTTACAATATATAATACCCCAAATATATAATACCCCAACCACCTATGGTGGTGTAGGGTATATTTAATTAATATTAGCAATTTTGTAATTGAAGTCGATTTTTATTTGTTTCTGTGAACTTAAAATGAAATTACTCATATATTAGTTAATGCGTCACTTTTTTCCGTATAATTAATTGGTGATAGTAGCAAATTTTAACAGGTTATTAATTTAATGAATTATTTTCTAATATATTTCTTAATTGATGACTTTATGTTCGATAGCGTGGACCACCGAGAAGAATTTAGATTAATTATGGAATAAATTCGGTAGAGTCCGTATCATGCATGGAACAACAGACCGGCTTGTAAATTGTTAACGTTTCTTTTGCCGAAATTAAATGGGGCATGAAAAGGAGAAACTTGAAAGCCGTAATAAATACAGAGCATACAAAACATTAACGTCAACAAAAAACGTAAAAATTCAAAATAAATAAATAAATTGCCTCACAAAAGTCTCAAGAAAATGAAAACTTTTAATTTCAGTTCTATGCTGATCGATCAATTAATTTGTATTTCCTCTCTTTGTACCTATCTATGATATACTGACACGTTATTGTCCAGTAGGGAAAATGACATGCAATTGGAAAGTAAGTTACTTCTAAGTCAATTTTGTTTAATATATCAATTAAATATGGATATATACCGAATATTTGGAAGGAATCCTCCTATATTATTCCTTTATTTAAGTCCGGTAATAAGGCTGAAATTGAAAATTACAGATGCAAAACTGAGTACAATTCCCAAACTTACTGATCACTTGTGTTATCAAGTTTCGTGCCTAATATCCCCGTATCAACATGGTTCCACCATAACTAATCTAATTCAATTTACAAGTGCAATAAATCGTGGCTTTTTTCAAAAGGTTTGGTGTTAGGTTATTTTATTTTAATTTATTTAGTCAATTTTTTGGTTTTATATTTGAATGTCTGGATTTTTTTATTTTTTTCGTGTTTTCTTGTGTTGATTTTTAAAAGACATTGAAATTAAAAAAAGTTGGTGGCTCCTGGGAAAAAAAGATAAATTCTTTGGGGGTTAATACTCCCCCTTTTAATTAACGTTTAGAAAAATCTTTTTCAAAGTTATAAGAATTTGAAAAAAAAAAAAAAAAAAAAAATAAATAAACCATTAAATAATCGTTAACCATATATTCTGCAGATAAGGTTGGGTTTTTTTTTAGTATTTCTCGGATAATGCCCCCATAAATTTTTTTTTTTTATAATAAAATATTAATCCCAAAATTTTTAAACAATTTATTCAAAAAAAAAAAAGAATTTTTTTTTTTATTAATTACAAACAAAGCCCTTTTTTTTTTTTCTTTTTTTTTCAAGAAGGAAATAAATAATTTAAATAAATAAATTATATTTTAAAACTTTTTTTTTTCCTAAAATTTCCTTTAAATGGGTTTATTTTTTTTATTTTTTTAAATGGGGTTAACGGGAAAAACCGCCCCCGGGGAAAATATATAAACATTCCATTTGGGGAAATTTTTTAAAAATTCATTTTTTTGAATTAATTTTTTTCTTTCTTTTTAATAATTTTTTTTTCCTTTCATAAAATAAAATAATTTGTTTAAATAATTTCTTAATTTTATATTCAATCTTTTGTTTTTTTTTTTTCCCTTTTTTATTTTAAAAGTTTTTTGTTCTAAAAAGTTGGGGGGGAAAAAGCTTTAAATTTGGGTTTTTGTTCCCCCCCCTGACGTTTTTCGTTTTTTTCTTAACCGGCTGTTCCCGCTTTAACATAAACAGTTTGCGTAAAAAGGGGAATAAAAAAAAACAAAGAAAGATTTTTCACAAACTCCAAAAAAGTAGTTTTATAATAAATATATTGTTTTATCCCTCCCTCTACAAAATTTATAATAATTGGAGCAGATACACAGACCTTTGGGGGAGAGGGTCAAAACAAAGAGACAGTAAGTGTTTGTTCTAAAAAATCGAAAATTTTTTTTTTTTTTTTTCCTTAATTCCTTTGCCGCCCCCCCCTTTTGATTTTTTTATGATGTGGTTTTTTTTAGGCGGCTTACCTCCTAAGTAGGTGAAAATTTTTTTTTTAGGTAACGTTTTTATTTTGGGGGGCGGCGTGCTTATATATTAAGTTCTTAATGCGGTCACTTTTTTTCGTATATTAATTGGGTGATAGTAGCATTTTGATACAGGCTCTTTTTAATGAATTATTTTAATATATTTCTTAATTGGATACTTTAATATTCTACGTGGACCACCGAGAAGAATTTGAAATAGGGAATTTAAATTCGGTAGAGTCCTATCATGCATGGGACAGCGACGGCGGCTTGTAATGTTAACTTCTCTTCTTTTGCCCGAAATTAAATGGGCCATGAAAAGGAGAAACTTGAAGGCCTAATATACAGAGCATAAAAACATTAACAGTCCAACAAAAAACTACATGTCCATAAGATAAATTGCCTCACAGAAAGTCTCAAGAAAATGGAAACTTTTTTATTTCAGTTCTATGCCTGATCGATCAATGAATTGTATTTCCTCTTTTGTATCTCTATCATGATATACTGACACGTCATGGTCTAGTAAGGTAAAATGACATGCAGATTGAAAGTAAGTTATTCTAAGTCAATTTTGTTTTCAATTATTATAATGATAGAGTAGTATACCGCGGTAATTTTGGAAGAATCCTATATTGATTCGCTGTATTTAAGTTGGTAATAAGGCTGAAATTGAAATATATAAAATGTTTGCAAAACTGAAGTACAAATTCCAAACTTTTTGAAAATAAGTTGATTACTGATACTTGTGATTATCAAGTATTATGCTAATATCCCCGTAAGTCTCAACATGGATTCTACCATAGAACTAATTCTATTCATTTTAACAAAGTGCAATAAATAGGGCCTTTTTTCAAAAAGAAAGAAACTGATGTCTCGTATACTGACTTCAGTAAAGTTTGAATAAAGTAATCAAATTATTATAATAAAACCTAATTGTGGTTTTACTAATTAAGTACAACTGGTAAATTCTTATTTTCTGGCGAAATCAAACTGTGTTCGATACAGAAAAAGTTTTCAAAAAGTATAAAAGTATTTTCTGCTCTGATACCCAGGGTAGTCACTGTTGTCTTCACTATTATCCAACGACTTGCCCTGTAATAAAGTATTCAAATATTTAGATGTATGCCGATGATGTTTAAAGCTTTTTGAGCTTTAATCAAATTATGGTTGTAAACTTTCTCAAAAGGACTTGGATTCTTTATATCAATGGTGTATGATTCCAATGGCGACCTAAATTTAAGAATGTAAATAATGCGATTTGTCAGAAATACCCTTTAACCCGTGTATTATTTTCTTGGTGACTACCTTAAGTCGACAATAGTAGCAAGAATTTTCAGGATTTGGGTATCTTTGACTTTGTTAAATTAATTTTAGACAACTATAAAAATAAAACCAAGGTATACTTGGATATAAAACGTTGGGCAAAAAAATTTAAATGGCCCATATATTGACGAAACCCTTTCAACATCACTTGGTACGCCCAACTCTGAATATGGATCTGTAATATGGGACCCTATTCATGAAAGTCACTCCAATGCAATTGAATGGGTGCAAAAACAATTCCTGTTATTTTTGTCTTCGTGGGTTCATTTAACCCGCTCAATCCTCATCTTACTCTGCAGTCTTGCTTCTTATAAAACTACCTAATTAAAAAGCCGCAGGACTATGTTAAAGTATCATTTGTTAATGTATTAATTTTTTTTGGAGATTCTCGCTGTGGATTTTTCAATTATGAAATTATTACTATTCTTGACGTCCTTCCCGTACTTATTCCCTTAATTGGTGGAATTTTTTAGACTCATATGCCGATGCCTGAGCCAGATAAGAGAAGTGATACTTTCAACAACTGTACAGATTATATTCGATTGTTCTTAAGTCCTGGATATTGTAAAAAATCATACATAAGGTTTTACACAAATTTTGGGTAAACTTAATACTTATATTTAATTTGTAAATTTTTATACGTTATTATAAAATGTCTGTAAGGATACAATTCCATAGACATAAAATAAATAAAATAAGTCGCAAGAATAGACTCGCTAATGAAATATTTCCTCCTTCTTTTCACTTCAAGTACTTTCTATAATAATTATACATTTTTTATAATTTTATAAGGTTGTCCTTTCTGCCCTCTAGTTCTCCTAGAGACTATACAACTACATAACTCTTCTCTGCAAAGAAAATGAGGTCAGTCAATTCAAATATACACAGAAGACAAAAAAATAAAATCAATCATCAAATATGTTAGTAAATAATTAATTCAATTAAAAACTTGTTTAAATTTGCACCTCTCACCAAAATGATTATATTAATTACTAAAAGCTGTTAAAAATGAAAAACAGAAAAATATTTCCAATTAAAAAATTAATTAAATGGACGATTGAATGAATACAAAATTTAAATGAAAAATAAAATCTTACTTAAATTTGATACTTACATCAGTTTTATTTGAATATTTTTTAAATTTTAATGCAAAATTATATGGTAATATTTTTTTCTGTGTACGTATTAATAAAAATAAAATAACAATTAAATTTTAAATAAATATAAAATTATATAAAAAGATATTATTAAACATTTAATTTTTAGAAATTGTGCTTAATATCCACATAACTATAGATTGTATTAAAAACATTTTTGAATGCTTGAATACAATTTAAATAAAATCAGACAAGTCGTTTTGGAGTTATATTAATTTTGTAAATCGCGGTTAGTGTCAATTCCAAAAAAAGTATTCCACATAACACAAAACTGCAAATTTACCACACAATTACGTCTATCTTACATTTTTTTGGTTTACTTTTATAAACGTATTTAATATTATGATATTTTGGAAATTATCTCAACAACAAAAATTATTTCGATTGAAAAATAGTTTATAGCTCTCTTCTAAGTATGAAACATGTTTTCAGCAAAAAAGAATCTCAATTAGTGAAAAGAGCTCAAAAAAACAAAGAAAAATTTTGAAAATGAAAATGAAAATGAAAATGATATTTGATTTCTTTTCAATCTTAAAGTATGTGTTATGTAGTTGCATCACTTAGACGGTTTTGTCACAAACTTTATCTTTATTACTACAAATATATTATTAAAATTAAGCTTTTATTTTAATTAAAACTAATACTTATTGCATTCAATATTGATTTTAAACAAATAATAATTTAAGATAAATTACGCATTTTTTCGAGTCCATTCATTATGTTCACTTACTCACACTTGTTAAAGATAAAATAACATTTAAACTCGCATATAAAACACAAACAACTGCATAAACATACACAGAAAATCTTGTAAATTTATCAAGATGAATCTTGTGAAAATGACGGGTTTCACATTCTACACGGTTTACAAGATTACAACTCATATTATGCAAATAAATTTTATATCGTTTACTCACTGATAACTGAATATGATAATGGTAGTGAGTTAGGGAGGTGAAGGGTAGGTTGTTCAACTAAAGTATCTCATAAGGAGATGGTAATGAAGAATACTCGTTAACTTGCTTATCATGTGGCGTTAAACTGATGTTACTTAGCTTATGTATGTGTCTAAATGTGGTTACATTGAAATTGAGAAATTACTTTTCTAATATTACGCTTAAGCTGCAATTGTATATAATAACATGTATAACATATCTATATTAAAAGCAATAGTATTAATATCACCAACAACAATAACAGGAGTAACTGAAATAGCAGCAACAATACCAACACTAAACACATCGTCTAGCAACATATAATCAGTTACATTAACAAGAGTTAACATGACAACTTTTAAGGACATGTGCTAAATGCTTTTTCAATCATTATAAGTATGGATTATATATAACAATTCATAGCCATTTTGGATTTTTACTTATTTGTATCAAAGACGAAAAATACGAACGAATGAACAAACGAGCGAACGAAGGAAAGAGAAACATTAAATATTACAATATGTAATCAATTTAGAGAGCAGACATCTTAAGAGATTCATTTATGAAGATTAGTATGATTTATTTTCTTGACTTAAATTTCTGTTTAATATTTTTGAATTGATATTAAAATTCAATGGCATGTACTATGAGTTGGTGTTTAAGTCCTTAATATGAGTGGAATATTAAATTTAAATTCTTTTATAATTGTGTTATTGAAAAATGAATTTCTTAAAAATTGTATTTAATTTTTTCTTTTTTCCTGGAAACATATTTGTCTAGAAAATTTAAAGAATCCTTAAAATTAAAGTTAACTCTTTATCTTGGGACAATAACTTCAACAACAGAATGTTGATGATGTATACAAATCTTATAAAAATTAAAAAAAAAATTAAATATATGAAAACAATTTACATGCAATCATTTCTATTTTATTCCTTTTTAAGGACAAATTTCAAATGTTGAAATTATTATGAATGTTATTTGTTCTATGCTATCTAAATTCATTTAAACTTACACACACACACTCACACATTTATTCATTTAAATATAAATACATACAATAGCATTTACATGTGTGATAGTGTTCGTTATGTAAAAGTCATCTAAAAGTTTTCGACAGTAATTAAAGAACTTTTATACAATTTAAGAGATTTTTCGTTTAGTTGATTGTTTGAGTAACATCTTCACTTCTTATTCTTTTTCTTCTTCTTTTTGTTTCTAATACTTTTCATAGTTTTGTGAATAGTGATGATGATAATGACTACAACGATGTAGTGGATGGATGAAGTGTATGACGATGATGAAAATATTGGTTGTGTTAGTGATGTTGATGTTTTTAGAAACGTTATTTTGCTTCTATGAACTAACTACTCCTCTTCCATCATCATGACATGATACAATTGAATTAAGATTCACTTTAAAAGTTTTTCTTAATTTTATTTTTATTTTTTTATATATATAAAACTCATTGTTATAGTTGTTGTCGCAATATTCAGTTTTCTATGTGTATGTAAACCTTAGAATAGAGCACTAAAATTGGAAAAAAAATATGTGCAGCAAAACTTATTTTGTCCTTACGAACTGTTAAAAAATACACTGTGAAAGGGGAAAAATAAAAAATATTAAAAAATAAATAAATAAATAAATAATGATAATAATAAATAAAAAAATCGAAGTAATTGATTTTAAAATGCAAGATTTAAAAAAAGAAAATTTTTTCATGTTAAACTGTCATGACATGTGATAAAGAGTTTAATACAAAGAAATTATAAACATACATATGTTTTGTTAACACAGTGCAGCAAGAACACATGGTTTTTATTAATTTCAATACAAAATGTCTAGTTGTTTTTAAATTTTTGGTTTTTTTAATTCAATTTTTTGCAGCCATTTTAATATAATTGTTTCCAGAACCCAATTTATGAAAATAATTCTGTAATTTTTGAACTCTTGAAGATATCACCGTAAAAGAATAAGAGATATTCAAGTCGAAATAATTTTTTTTCCTTATTTTCAAACCCGATTTTTTTTAGTTTTTTATCTTGGCAGGCTTAATATTTTATTTAAAGGTGGGAATATTTATTCACATATAAAATTTGTTATATTCTGGGCTTGATTGTTTTTTATGCTTTTAAAAGAAAACTTTAAATTTTTTCAATTTTGAAAAATTTTTTAAAATCTTTTTTATAAGTTCTCAAATTATAAGATGGGATTAGATTGAACTTATTTTAATTATATATCTCCATATTCTAGGTAAAGTCTGAAAAAATATTTTCTGACGGACACTCCCCGTAATAACCATTTCAATGAAAAAAGTAATTTTTTTTTCTTTTTAATGAAATTTCAATAAAATATCGCTGTTCGTTTAAATTTTATTGAAGTTTAATTTTAATTAATTTTATGAAAAAAAAAATCTCGATTTGTTTAGAATTTTTTCTGAAGGAATAAATTCAACCGTTCATTAATATCTGAGATATCGGTAGAAATGTATTATATAAGCAATAGACTACTGTTGAATAGAACGGTAAAAAATATTTATCTGTCCATAATAAAAAAAATCATATTAATGTGAATGCATTTCTTTAAAATATTATTGACAAGTTAATAATTTACCATAGTTTCCATAAAACGTCCGCTTTCGGTAATCACCCAAATATATAAATACGCGTTGTTGTTTCATTAATTTTCATATAACATTTCAACCTTGGTGAAGATTCCACTCAGCCTACTTATATTCTTTTTTTTTAATAATGTCCTAACACAACTGCTTCTCTTGCATCGCTGTTGCAATAAATTTTATATCTGTTATTATCATTACAACATCAATTTTTTATATTTTTTTTTAATTTATTATATGCATGTTAGTGATATATTCATTCAAATTGTAATCCATTAAAAATCATACAAATGAATTCAAGCGAAAAGATATCATTGAAAACTAAAAACATGAATATTATTAAAATGTATACTAACAAAATAATTGAAAAATAAAAACCTCCTGCTACTCATTAGATAGCTGGGGTATTATGATTTTGTACTGAAAAAAACTGTTCAGACTTCCATGTTAAAGTATTCAATACTACTGAAGACAATTTTCTTAAAGAATTATGTACTTTCTTAGCTTGAATTCCCGTCATTTACAACGCTACTCCAAGAGGACATTTATATGGTGTCAACATGCACTTTGTTAACAAGGTTAACATGGACAAACAGACATCGTTAAATTCATTCATAAAGTTATTTTGAGTCGAGCGGTATACTTAAAGGTGGAATTATGATGAGTTTTTTTGTGCTTTATAAAAATTAACACAAACGCATAATACCACACCTATTTATAGAAGTATAGGGTAGGCACCATAACATTCATAAATAACATTCGGATCAAGAATAACATACCACAGATGCCGAATTAAAAATATATAAACATTTTTCTCTCTATAATTATTTTAATTACAATTCGTTTTGTGCCATCCATAAAAATGCCAAAAACTTAGTCCATTTAAAATGAATTCAAGGAATACTTTAAAATAAAAATAAAAATACAATCGAGTTTAAAAAGAAGTGGATTCATTCCAACAAAGTGATCCAATAATACAAACAAGCTTTTGTTTAGAATACTCCGGGATATAGAAAATATTCTGTTGAAAGCGAATACAAAATAATACTTATATATCTTTCGCCACCAGTATCGCTAGTTTAGCATTTTAAAGGCTAAATCTATACTTTTTTTAATTTTACTTTCAGCTTCAAAATTTCCGCTTTAGTTATTAGCTTTTTTCCTAGTATTTTTCAGTTCTCAATGTAGCTTTAAAAAAGCTAAAAATTTACAAATTTTATTATCAAAAAAATTACAAATTTAAGCATTTTTATGTATAAATTCGCATAAAAAATCTAAATTATTTATATTTAGCCAAAATTTTTGCCTGCGACGCTTCAACCTAGGAGAATTTTATAATTATTATGTTTTTTTCAACTTTATTATTCATAGGAAATATTTATGTTAAATTTATAAATTCACTAATATATCTTTAAACGAGAGAAGAAGGTATACTCGGTCAAGACCATATGATACCCTACACCATTGCCTATGTGTACCAAAATTCGGGATAGAGCCATACTTGTACTTAGTGGAAAATAAAACATACTATTGCAGAATATTATGTCGATACTAAGATTCACGTGTATTTATGCACTTTTTTGTGATTATGGTGATTACTGTGGTAAATTATGGAACGATCTTGATGAGATTTGGCACATAGATTTATGCTTATATAAAACATATTTGTGTTAAATTTCAAAACTCTATACCGGGAGAACATTTGTATGGGGGCTAGGTGAATGGGCCGATCATGACCAAAATAAATAGGCTTCGTCCTTGTGCCAAAAAAATAATATGTACCAAGTTTCATCAAATTATCTTTAAAATTGCCAGACAGACGGACGGACATCGTTAAATCGACTCAAAAAGTGATTCTGAGTCGAACGGTATACTTTAAGGTGCGTTACAATATTTACACAAACACATAATACCCCAACCACCTATGGTGATGTAGGGTATAACAAAAATATATTAAATATGGGGCTTGTGATTTTCCTCACTTGATTAACCATAAGATTTATTTGAATATTTAAAGTGTAAAAAGGAACATATTTTTCCCCTCAACCAATCTTATTATATTCATGATAATGAGCAGTAAATTAATAGCGTATTTAAATACTAATTTGTTAAATTTTGCCTTTAGAGAGGGAGCACTTTAAATGTAAATTGGTTTATTTTTTTCTTTAACAAGGGTAGGTTTAGTTTTTTTTTGTGCGCACTTTAAAAAAAATTTAAATATTTCAAGGATTTAAATAATCTTATCAAACCAAGTCAAAGTTAATTTATGATTTTATTAATAGTTACAAATTATAAAGTGTCACGTTGTTATGTTTATAATTTTTTTTTTACAAAAAATTTTCCCAGGAGTATTATAAAAGTTAAAAACCACGTTAAAATATATATAACTTTTACCTTGTTTTCCTAATTTCTATTGCAGCAAAAAAAAATGACTATTTCACTGAAACGGAAATAAAATTTTATTTTTATTCATTAAACAGACACTGAATGCCAAGTGTGCCACCATTTGTAGTTGTAATATTTTTATTTATTTTCATGGATTATTATGTCAATGAACGGCAAACTTTGTGTTTTTTTCTTTCCTAGTTTTTACTGTTTTTTTTTTTTTTATTTAAAAAACAAAAGTTTCTTTTCATGTTGGGTGTGAGAAGAAAAAAACGTATTTTCCAATTGGGAAAAATCTTGCCTTGCAGACACACAAACATACATATGTATAAACAAGTTGTTCAAGCTATTGCTACTATATATTCCTGCAGTTACAGCATTTTGTAGTGCCTTTAGTGTTGTTGCACTACTACACTACTTTTATGTTGTATGTTGGCAAACAAACAAACAAACATATGTACATAAGAGTGCTCCAAGCTTGTATGAAGGAAAAAAAAAAATGTTGTCGTACAGGCCGTCCCCCCTCCTAAGATTGTTCTATGGGTTATAAAAATATGTCGTGCAAAAAAAGGGTTAATACCCAATTTTTTTTATCAATTTGCTGAATTAATGGGATTGCAAACGAGTTTTATTGAAATATATTCAATCTGGCATTTTTAAAAAAAAATCAGGGTCATTTTGACCCCAAGGCCTTGTAAGGGTTTATTTCATTTTTTTTCACTATCATTATAAATATCAGTTGTTAATAAATAAATTTCTTAAGTTTTATGATAATCTACCGAAAAATAGATAAAATTTCGGTTAGTTTCCATCAAAAATTGCAAATATTACGAAACTTGACATTTGACCTTTAAAGTTTATGGGTTAATATCGTCCAAATTGTATGAAACTCTTG
>MINK01189124.1:0-11158 GCA_001735545.1 Phormia regina | reverse complement strand
GACTTCCAACTTTCGAGTACTTTTATTTCCAAAAAAAAAAAAAAATTATAAAAAGAAAATATAATCCATTAATTCTGAAAGTATTTCAGTTGAAATATAGTGAAATTCATCCACTTATTGGCTCCGCAAACTGTTTTCATCATGATAAATTGGTGGAATTATTTTTGTTCCATTAAAACAAAGAATACATTTTCGGGGCCCAGAGAATATATTAGTTAACGATCTTTTGGAACAAAAATATTATAATAAATGTTAATATTATTTTATCTTTACATAACATTCCATATGATTTTTAACGTTGTAGTGGGTCATGATTCTATTGCAATGTGAAAAAGGGGTCGCGAAGCAAGATCTTGTGAGAACCCCTGCTCTAAAGCATAAGCAACTTCAGGAAATGAACGAGTTAAATATGTATTAATTCTTGACTTCATGAAAGTTTTAAATAGATCAATTAATTTTGATTATTAATAACTCTTTTATTCCCTATTTTATTCCGAAATTTTTTAAATACGATTAACATTTTATTATTACTAATTTTTATAAAAATATTTATAACCGATTTATATAAAAAAATCCAATTTCCAAACGTTTCTTGCAAAACAAGTTTCTAGTATATACGCAAGCTTCAGAAATGCAAAAACCGGTTTTAAAAACTATTATTTTAAAGCATGTTTCCACTATTTGTAAATCGATCTTGCTGAATTTTAATAACATAATTCTCGAAAGAGTTTCTGAAAGTATAATATAAATATCATATATATCTGTTATCTGTGGACTTCATAAATGTCATTTCAACCGACACACGTCATTATTGCTTACAAGGATTTAGAAAATATTAAGTTTTTTTGATCTCCGCAGAACAGAATGACAAACTTATACATATATCTTCTTTAAAACTGTAGTGAAAGGTATAAAAAACCTATAGGAATCTGTATTGAAAATAAAGTGTAGCTACAAGAAGGGACTTAGCAAAATGTATGTATATTATTTTTAGGTTTAATAAAGATCTTAAAGAAATTCGAGACGCTTTTTACAGCGGTTCGAAGAGTAATTTTTACAATATTTTTTATATAAAGAAGTTGGACGTCCAAAGAAATTATTGAGAGAAAGGTAGACAGAAACTTATTATATTGTATCGGGCGCGGATCCACGGGGAGGGAAAAGGGAAATTTCTCTCCCGAAAAGTGAAAAATCTTAATGCAAATATTGTACTAAATCATAAAATTTTAGGAAATAGTTGTGCAAATCATTCTTATTTTCCTCCCCCAAAAACATGCTCCAGATCCGCGCCTGTATTATATGAAGCTTAACTGTTTAACATATCAAAACATTATATCACCTTGTAAACTCACCTAGAAAATATCACT
Source organism: Phormia regina (assembly GCA_001735545.1). Taxonomy (NCBI): domain Eukaryota; kingdom Metazoa; phylum Arthropoda; class Insecta; order Diptera; family Calliphoridae; genus Phormia; species Phormia regina. The sequence goes on along the minus strand of MINK01189124.1, from coordinate 9,791 downwards.
TAAGGTCTCTTTGTTAACTGTTTATATTTTCTTATAGAATATTTTTTATCTTCTCATTCTCATTTGATCCTAAAATTAAAGAATTTCATTACTTAACTTTACAAATTGAAAACCTATAAAAATTTAAGTTTGAAAATACTAAAATTCTTGTCTTAATATTTAACACGTTTTCAGTTAATTTATTTTTATGACCTCCATAGCTACCTTGATACTACCTGTTAAGTAAACTTAATCTAATACCTTTTCTCTTTGTTCCAACGATCACTGCAGTTAGAAGAATATTTGTTTTTGTGGCACGTCTAAAATTGAACATTTTTTAAAAAAACAAGAAATGTGTGATTTTTTCCTTTAGTAGAATATGTATTTTTCCTTACATTTATGATTTTTCCATAGCATTTTCCCACAGTTTATCAACACGTGATCAACATAAGTACTCATACCGAGAGATAGAGAGTACAATGTACTTTTATTTATTTTTTGTTGCCTATTTGTTCTTGCATTTGTCTTTTAAACATAAAACATTTTTCTTCTTGTTTGTTTGTACCAACAAATGTATACATACATGTGTTTTCTATTCTTGTATATATGTATCTATTAGATCCATAGTTATAGGTTCAAACACGTAATTACACACGTTCATACATTTTATATGAATGAAACAATCGTGTTGTGGCTGTAAGGTTGTTAAAAAGTCACGCGTGTGTTTTATAGAAAAAAATCCTAAATAAACATCACGTTTTTTGTTTTTTTTTTATTGCAAGCAATTTGAATTTTAGTTTTTTTAATAAAAATATTCTTTTTTTTTTTATTACGCTTGAGAAAACAAATAAAAGGATTTTTTTTGTTTCTTTTTTATATTAATAAATAGATGATCTTGTTTATTTGTCATTTATCTTTTTTGTTTTAGTTGTTTTTTTTTTTATTTAATTTAATTATTTAAAAAATGTTAGAGCAGTGAAATCCATAATGACTAATATCAGTAAGTAAGTTATTTCCTTTAAATAAAAAACTTGCTAAAGTCACGTCAGCTCTACTGATAATGAGATAATAAAAAAAAACTATATTTATGTGATCATTTTATTTATTTATTAGATTGATCTATTATTGTCGGTTTCAGATATAGTAATTTTACAAAAACAATTTCTTGCCATATGTAAATTGTCTGTTTCTATAGTTTGTGTAATACATTTCATTTTTTTGAAATAAACGTTTATAATTTGTAAATTGTATGTTTATTTAAATAACTATATTTTTATTTTGTTTAACTTATAGTTTATTGTTTATATAAAAAATAGTTTTAAAATTATTTGTTTAAATTTTAAATGAAATTTATCAATAATTATATTTGTTTTTAAAATTACTATTTACACTGGCAATCAATCTGTCAGTTTAAATAAAATGAGTTAAAACAAAAGTCAAAAAATGTTTAAAATTCTTAAAAATATTAAAAAATTTTTGTTTTTTTATTTTTAATATCGTTAAAATTTTAAAATATATAAAAATTTGTTCTCTTCTTTATCATAAAGCTTATAAAATTATAAATAAAATAAACTTTTATTTTATTAAAATCCATCCATAAATTTCGATCAGTGTATAAAATAAAAGTTTCTACATAATTTTAAAGTAATAGGAAAACATTTCAATGAGATACCATCACAAAATCTTAAATTAAGTCAATATATATATCAAGCGATTTTAATAAAATTGGAATCATTTTATTTGTTTCAAATTTAGCTTTATGATAAAGTGTAAGAAGAAGCATTTGTGAACATTTTAGATTTTTAATGATTTTTCTTTTTAAATACAAATTTTCCGAATCTTAAGAAATTTCCTATTTTTTCCGACACAATTTTTTCAGAGACTTTAATCTGAATGTATTGTATAGATAGAAATCTTAAGTAGACATTATCTAGATGTTATACGAATTAGATTTTTTTTTGGTATTTTTATAATTAAAATCCAGCATTTTGTTGAGGTGTTATGGTACAAAATGTCTGGCAACCTTACTACCGTTATTTACTATATAAATTTTTCTTGAGAACTAAAGTTAATTCGTGGCAAAATAATTAATATGCTTTACACTCCATATTGACAAGAGCTGATGGCCTTTGCAGCTAGTGCTCTATTTTTTTAATAACTTTATAATAATTAATTATTATTAAGTTATTCACTAAATAAATAATCCATATTGACATGTGTTCTCATGGAGTGAGAATTTTAGGGCCTATGTAATTAAAAATCGGCGGATATTTATCATTCTCGGGATAATCTATTTTAAAATGAGATTAATCTGATTAAAACTGAATGACAACTAAATCAGAAAACTGAACCCGAACTAAATTAGAACTGAACTAGAGTTGAACCAGAGCTGAACTAGAACTAACTTTAACGGAACTAAAACTGAACTAGAAATAAACTAGATCCAAACAAAAATAAAAACTGGAAGTAAGCTGAACTTGGAAATGAATTAGAACTGAATTGGGACTGAACCTAAACTGGATTGAATAAAAACTAAACTAGAACTGAACTATATCCAAACAAAAACTGGAAGTATGCTGAACTTGGAAATTAATTAGAACTAAATTGGGACTGAACTACAAGAACTGAATTGAACAAGAACTGAACTAAACCTAAACTGAATTAGAACTAAACTAGAACTGAATTAGAACTAGAAGTGAACTAGAAACTAAACCAGGTCCAAACAAAAACTGGAAGTAAGCTGAATTTGGAAATGAATTAAAACAGAATTGGGACTGAACTACAATTGAACAAGAACTGAACTAAACCTAAACTGAATTTGGACTGAAATAGAACTAAACTTGAACTGAACTAGAATTGCACTAGAACTGAACTATAACTGAAGTAGAACTAGAACCGCATTAGAATTAAATTAGATCCAAACAAAAACTTGAAGTAAGCTGAACTTGGAAATGAATTAGAACTAAATTGGGACTGAACTACAATTGAACAAGAACTAAACCTAAACTGGATAGAATAAAAACTAAACTAGATCCAAACAAAAACTGGAAGTAAGCTGAACTTGGAAATGAATTAGAACTGAATTGAGACTGAACTACAATAGAACAAAAACTGAACTAAACCTAAACTGAATTTGGGCTGAAATAGAACTAAACTAGAACTGAACTAAAACTGAACTAAAACGGAACTAAAACTGAACTAGAACTGAACTAGAACTGAACTAAAACTGAACTAGAACTGAACTAGAACTAAACTAGAAATGAACTATAACTTGACTAGACTAAACTGAACTAGAATTAGAACTGAATTAGAACTAAAGTTGAACTAGATTTGAGTTAGAACTGAACTAGAACTGAATTTAAACTCAACTAATACTGAAATGAAAATGAATAATTTAATACTAATTAATAATTGGAGCTCATTTTAAAGTGAATTTATTAGTGATCTAGACATGAATTTGACGCGAACTAGATTATCATTGAAGGGAGGTGAAAATACATTTATAATAGTTTAATTTTTACTGGATTACATTCCTATATACAAAATTATTGGATTATAATTATAAGTAGCAATGAAATAAACTTAAACTGAACTAGGGCTGAACTAGAACTAAATTAAAACTGAATTGAACTAGAACTAAACTAGAACTGAAAATAGAACTGAACTGTAACTAACTTAAACCGAATTAAAGTTGAGCGTGAACTCATGTAGAACTGAAATAGAACTTAACTGGAACGGATTTACAACTAAGCTTAAACTGAGCAAGAATTAGGCTTAACTTGAACTGAACTAGGAATTGAACTACAAATGATCGGAACTAAAATTAAGCATAACCTGAACTAGAATTGAATAGGAGACTGAATTAAAACTCAAATTTAATAAGATGTGAATTAAAGCTGATTTAAAAGTCAATTTATTAGTAAACTAGAAGTGAATTACACCCGAACTATTATTGAAGGGAGGCCAAAATAAATTTATAATAATTTTGTTTTCACTGGATATTATTCATATAAACAAAATTATTGCAGAGAACAAAAATAGAAAGAGCAAAATATCAGTTTAATTATATAATATTTATTATTAAGCTGAGAAAGGAATAACAAAATGAACTAAAACCAGTGGGATGATTAGAATATTTGTATAAAATCTGTGAGAACTAATTGTACGTTCATTATCAATTTCATTAATTTTCAATAGGATTATTAAATATTCGTATAATAATAATTATTTGTGCTAAATTTTCTTAAATTATTTTGAAATTTGTGACTCTAGTTTTATTGAAAGTTTTTTTTTTTTACCAACAACCTTCTAAACAGCAAGACGGACAGCGACTTAAGAAATGAATCTAAGTTAAATGTTACACTTAACTATTTGAAAGACGATCAATATTTTTCTGGGTCATAAACACAAGTACAAAAGTTATCAAAATGCTATTAAATATATAAAATTAGAGAGTCACAACTAAATCCTTTCACAAAAGAATTAATTCTTTTCAAAACTGTTTAAGTTTGATTTAAACAAACGACTCGATCCAACAACACACTTGCCACTTTAGACTTTAAGAAAAAGAAAAAATAAAATAAAAGCCAATACACTGCTGAAAATGAATTTCAATTTAAAAGACTCATTTAATTTAAATTTTATGGAAATTAAAATTGTCTTTTTAAGGCGTACAACAACAAAAGAACAACAATAATAATAATAAAAAATCATATATAAAAAAAAAATACAATAATAAATATTCTTTCAGTTTATAATAACAAATTTGTATATAAAGAAAAGAATATTGAAAAAAAAAAAACAAAAAAATATTCAAATGAACAAAATAAAAATATTTATTTGGAAATTTCTTAAAAAAAAATTTCTTACAATAAAAAGAACAAAAATCAATATACCTTTACAAATTTCTATAATGAAAAAAGAAAAATCAAATTCTAATAAAAATTGGTTCCAAAGAGACAATAAATTTTTATAATCTTTTAGATTTTAGTTACAAACAAAAAAACTTAAAGATTTTAGAAAACATTCTAAAGTTTAATTTTGGAAAATTTTAAAATTAGAAATTGTGTTTTTTTCTTTCTTTTTTGTCTAACCAAGACAAAACATTAAAAAAAGAAAGAAATAGAGAGTCAAATACTTTAGAAAGAAAAACATAAATGGCACGCGTTGCAAATGAAATAAATGAAACAAAAAATAGAATTTAGTTAGATGGATGGACGGACAGACGGACGGTTAGACAGACACATAGAATCCACTCACTCATTTAAAATTTCAAATGTTGAAAGTGGAACTATAATTTATACTTAATTATCAAAAGTGTCTGATGCGTGGTACGTGCATTTTTAACCAAAAAGAAATCTATAAGAAAACTGCTCCTCCATCATAATATCATTTATTTAAAATTCAAGAAAAAAAATCGTATAGAAACTACAAGAAAGATCTAATCTGAAGAAAACAAATAACCAAAATAAAATTCTTCTAATTCTTATTGGATCTATTTCAGTAAATAGCAGAGAAAGTGTGTGTGAGTGTGATTGTCTGTATGTCCGTCTGTTTAACTATAAGTGTATTTCCGGTTTGTTGAATGAAATTTTCAAAAATTTTATCTAAATTTAAAAATTCTGTAATAAGAAGTTCTATTTGAGTTTTATTTGGTTCTCCATATCAACATATATTTATATGTTTTTCTGTTTTATAAGATTGTAAATATTTGAAGTGACTTCATCTATCAAATTTGACAGTTTAAATGTTTCAATTTGATTTCAAAATGATGATTATATTTTCACGATTTAAAAGTTCTTTTTTTTATTTTTTTATTTTATTCATTCTTTAATTAAACTACTTTTCGATTTTTATTATACTTTTAATTAAGTTTTTGTTACAAAAACCATGTGTTTTGTTGTAAATAAAAAGAAAAAACATTTTAGACAAAATGTCATCAACAGAGGTCAGAGTCAAATGTTCATTTTGTTTAAGATATAAAAATGAAAAAGTAAAAAAAAAAAGTTTATATCATTTAAAGTTTTTTAATTGATTCTTAAACTTAAGCTCTTAGATATTTTATAAGAAAAAAAAATGAGAACACAATTTCATTGATTTAAAAAACAAAATATTAGTCTTGCATTTCATAAACTTAATATATAGTCCTTGAAAAATTCCATTTTTGTTTAAAGTTTCTCAATTTCTCGCTTTTTTCATATTCTTTAAGATTAAAATCTAAAACTTCAAAGATTATTTAGAAATTTTAATAATATTATTGAAATTTATTACGCTCAAATTTTTTTTGAAAATTAACATTGAAAGAAAAATTTAACGACATTTTTTTTTAAATCAAATTATCGCTTTAGTTTATTTTATGACTATAGATTATATCAATAATTTATTCTTTCGCTATCGAATTATTTAAAGTAAATTCAATGCTATCGACTAATTGATTAATAAAATTTAGAATTTAGCAGTGGTTTATTTTATAAATTAAATGTTAAATTGACTATATTCATACATAGCTAAAGACTGAATAATTTCTATGGCACGTAAAAATTAATTAAATAAATGTTCGAAAATAGTTTTGCTTAAGAATTTATTTTTCAAATTTAATTCGCGAATATGAATATCAATTATTGATTAAATATATGATTGCAACAAAAACTATACAGGAAATAAGTTTTTGTGCAATAAGAATTAATTTGGTTTAAGAATTTGGAATTTTAAATACAAATTGCGAATATGAATTTGATTAATTTGATTTAATTAATCTGAAATTATTTAAACCAGAGTATTTTCTTTTGTACACAAAGTATAAAAGTAAAGAGGTTTGTCAATAAAAAATTAATTTGTTTAAGATTTGAATTTCAAATAAATTCGCCGCAATACTGATTGACTAATTGATATAAATATAATCTTGAAATTACTTAAGAGCAGAAGTAATTTTCTATTATATACAAAATATAAGGAAAAGTTTAATTAAATAAAGAACATTAATTTGCTAACATTTTAATTTTAATTCGGAATATGAAAATCATAATTATTAAATATAATTTGAAATTATTTAAAGTCTCTGAATAATTTGTCTATTTGTCAAAACCTATAAAGGAAAAAGTTTTATTAATAAGAAACATTACTTTGCTTAAGATTTGAATTTAAAAAGTAAAGCTTTCGCGAATAATGAATTTGACTAATTGAATGAATATTTTAGGCATTAATGAATAGTAATTTTAGATTTTGGTTTAGATTACATATCGGTTAAATTTATTCTTAAATAGTCTTATCAATTAAAAGAAAAACTAATAAAAGTTTATACTTTCGGCGAACCTAAAACATAATTCGCTCAATAAAAAACAACTGCTTTGTTGAAAGCATATAAATCTTTAAATTTTCGTAATATGAATTTATTAATAGATTTAATTATTTGCATAAATACTATTTATTACAATCTTTGTTAATTATCTTCAATACCAGGAAAAAATGTGAGAAACATTGTTTCTACATCAATTAGTATTTCTAGAACCGGTGTAATCTCAGAACCATTAGATTAATTTTATAACATACTTAGAACCAGTGATATCCCCAACACTTCTGACACCAATGGTCTAGAATCTTTTTGTGGTTCTAAATTCGTTTATAAGTAACATTTTAGAGAACTAGTGCTTAATAAACTAATTCCCCATACTGTTCTATATCCTTCTGAGAAATACCATTAAATGTTCTTTGAATGATTCCTAGAACGTTAAAAAGCTTGTATATAAAATTTCATTACAATAAAAAATTAAATAACTTTTTGAAAACCCGTTACATAACGATTTTCTTAGAACTACTTCCTGAATCGTAACAATTCGAAAGAAAATAATTAATTAACAGTACTAGTTTCTCCTAACCGTTCCATTAGAATGGGTGCTGGCTAGCTAACACTTCCTCGGAACTAGTTCTGGAGGTGAAATTTCAAACAAAAATCCACTGATCGTCGCAAAGTAGAAACAAGTATATTGCCTATTTTCATGGGTTTCCTGGACCAGTTGTAGAACTTATACAATTTTATTTTTCTGGGTAATTTTAATTTTGCAAAGCCAGAAAATACATAAAATATAATCGTTCAATAAAAATAAAATTTCCTTAAGATTAAATCTAAATATCGCGAATATGAATTATGATTAAAGATTAATATTTATCTCAATGAAAAAATATTTTAGATTTTAAAGAAAAATAAACTAAAGGAAAATCTTTCGTTACACCGAAATAATTACCCTTAAGATATGAAAAATTCACATTCGTTCTTAAATCTAAGTCAAAATAGTTCTTTATGTAAAGATTATACAAATACATTTTTTCTATATTGTGTTAAGAATCCCTTTAATTAAATTTTAAAATAAACAAATTTTTTAATATAAAAAAAATCTGTTTACTTTTTATATATATTTAAATTCGGCGAACTTTGACTTATTGATTAATTCAATTCGCGAATGAATTTGTTTTAACCAAATTATATAATTCTTTATTGAATAATATTTAAGATTTAGTTAAATAAACCCCTCAATAAATAAAAACTTGAAAAGTCTTTACGAAGTTAGATAATATGTTCAAAATGAAAGCTTAAATTCGTGAATATGAATTGTATAAATAGATTAAATATAATTATTTAAGGAACAATATTTTAAATTATGTTAAATTAACTCTTAAAAATTTTAAAGGAAAATAAAAAAGAAAAATGTTTGCGTAGAAGAAAAATTAAAAATAATTTGTTGAAGATATAAAACATAAATTTAAGAACCCAGGAAAAATTGTATTAATTCTACAACTAGTTTCAGAACATATGAAAATAGCCTGTATTTGTTCTACTTTGGCGTTACGACTTCTGATTTATGTTTTAAATTGTCACCTCCAGAACTAGTTCTGATGAAGTGTTAGCTAGCCAACACTCATTCTATGGAACGATTCTAGAACTAGTTTTTTAATTGTTTATTCTAATGGAATTTGTGAAATTTTGTATACAAGGTCTTGTTAAAGAGTTCTAGGAAGTCATTCGAGAACCATTAATTTATTCTCAGAAGTGATATAGAAGTCTTACAAAATTAGTTCTTAAGAACTAGTTCTCTAACACATTATTTAAAACTAATTTAGAACCATAAATATATTCTAGACCACTGGTGTTAGGATTGTTTGTGATACCATTAGTTCTGACGATGTTATTAAGGAATTTGAAGCGGTTCTGATTACACCAGTTCTAGAACTAATGATTTTAGAACATGTTGTAAATTTTTTCCTGGGAAGATGAATTTAATTAATACATCAAATATTATTATGGGATATATTTATATTTTTTTTTTTAAATTTTGTTAAATTAACTCTCAATAATTTAAAAGTAAAAATTATAAAAGATTGTTTGCGAATTGGAAAAATAATTCTTTAATGACATTAAAAATATAAGAACTTTTGGGAATTTTTATTTAAAATAGTTCCTTTGTTAAAGATTTAAAACAAATATGTATAATATTTTACATCATTTTTCTATTTATTTTTAAAGAATCTTAATATTAATTTTTAATGAAAAAATCTGTTTAAATTAAAAAAAATCTGTTTACTTTTTTTCTATTTAAATTTTCACATGCGCCAAACACAGTTTGTTTTTATTCTATTTTTGCAATTTGTTTTGAGAATAAATTAAATTAATTAATTTAAATTAATTACGAAAGAATAAAAAAACTGTTACAAGCTTTGAATTAAAATGCAATTTTTGCATGCAATATTATTATTATTTTATTTATTTTTTATTTAACTAAAACAAACATTAATAGAGAAATATATAACACCATTATCTA
>MINK01189123.1:245-11808 GCA_001735545.1 Phormia regina | reverse complement strand
CCTTAAAAATGGCTGTTATTATCGAAAATTAAGTAAAAAAAAATAATTAAAGTACAAATTTTTTTGTAAACAATATTTTAAGTGAAGTCTTAACTAATTTTTACCTTTTTTTTTTTGAAAAAAAGTAGTGTGCGTTTATAGGAATATGCTCCAGTGTATACAAAAAATGACAACCTCAGTGTATCCTCCATCCGTTTTGATCTCCACCACCATATTTTACCAATGAACAGTGGGTTTAAAACGCTTTTCTTGGTAACAATACTTTCACTATTGAAACGTTAAAGATATCTCAATAAAAATTTACACGGTCTGGGCCAAGGCGTTTTCGAGTCGATTTGGAGGATTATAGGTCAGGGGGAAGGATGTTGGTGCTCTTCCTACGTTGCCCATATCGGGTTTGTAATTTTTGGAAATGTCGCCGAAAATTCATTTCAAATATGACACAAAAGAAATTTTGTATATGAGTAGGTTTACGGATCAAAATAAATGTTTGCCTAATTTTTAGACTCTTTTTTTACCCTACGTTTTTTTTAAATATTCTCCAGATTTCCTATAAAACTCTAAATAATATTGCTGCAAAATAATATAAATATATGAAACCATTAACTGATTATATAAATCTGAAGTTGAACTTTAAAATATAAATTTATATTTTTGGCATTTTTCCCATTCACTGATAAAATTTATTTTTTGCTCTAGGCTTTATTATTTTTTAATGATTTTAAAAGAAATATTAATGTGAATGAATGTAAAGGTAAATCCGTAGGAGTTTGGAGTATAGGTATGCCCACAAACTCTATCCAAATTTTGTAAATTTTAAATTTTCTTTTCAACTTATTTTAATTTAATCACAGAAAAAGTCACCAATTAACAAATATTATTGAATCAAAAACTTGTTCAAATTTGCACCTCTTACCAAAATAATTATATCAATTACTAAAAACTATAAAAAATACAAAACACAAAAAAATTCTGATAAAAAAAAGCGTTTTGGAACCACATATTACATTTTGATAAAAAATAATCAATTAAAATTTGACAACACGTAGGTACTTAGTACTGTAATTAAACTACAACTCATAATTTAAGTTTTGCCATACGCAATATTGCACATACACAAAATTTTCTCCGGAGATCTTACTTGTTTTAACATAATATATTTTTATTATTAATAATGAGAAAGTTTATTTTTGGTTTTTTATACATTTTTTACTTTCATTTAAATACCAATGTTTTAATTTTCTCAACAGTGAAGGCATTTTTTCCCACAAAATATCTTGATACATTTAGAAGTTTTTGTTTGAGTATTTTATAATTTCAACAACTTAAAATTATACTGAAGTTTTAAGTGCATTTAAAGTTTTTGTTGTTATAACTTTTATCACGTGGATGTACAGAAGAATGAAAAATTATATGTTTTTATTATGTTACTATTGTTACTAACTGATGAAGAAAATTGTATGTTCAATTAATAAGGAAAAAGGTTTGAGCTCAGTATTTCAAAGGAATGAGAAAGAATTTTTAAAAGTCAGAATTTATTAGTTAAGGGAACTGAATTTTGATAACTTTATAGTAGAAATATAGACCGTAGATTGAAAAGAACTGCTGTTCATTTAATTTTTAATTCATTTAAAATATTTTATACAAAACTATTACTTATATTCGATCTTGTTTTTAGTATTTTTAAGAATTTATGAAATTTTATCTACCCTCCTTTATCTTTAGCTTATATTTTACTATACATTTTGTTTAAATAATACTGGCTTTTATTAACGTTAATGAGTTGAAAAAATTACTGGTAACAAGAAGGCGGTTCCTGTGGGTTTGTTAATAATATACAAAAAATTTTATATTAAGTAATTTTACCACAGACGTACATATACATACATATATACAAATGTTTATATATAGTTAAGACCATTAAAAAACAGATGCGTATTCACGGGGAGAAAAAAAAAGAAAATTCCCACTTTCAAATTAATTATAAACATATTGAAAAAGTAGCACTCGCTGCATTAAAACTTGCAATTCGATTTTTCCCAAATATTTAACCACAATACGCACCTGCTATTTCATTCATATATATGATTACTTATTTTGTATTCCAACACATCAGGGTATAAAATATAATTTTATATCCACCTACATACATATGTTTAATTTATTAATGAAGTGATTTTTAAGTATATAAATTTTTTGTAACATCAAATTACAACATATGAAAAGAAAATGCTTTCATGCGAAAGAAATTAATAAAATAAAATTAACAAAAAAAAAAATGGGAAAACGTGAAAAATACATCATAAATTGAAGTATTTTCAACATAAGGTCAGAGAACGATTAAATTTAATTTCGTATTATTGTAAGATAAATAACAAAGATGGGGTGAAAATAAAAGTCAGCAACACTATAAAGAAATAATAACCTTAAGCATGTTGAATGATTAAAAAATGCAATATGTTGTTTTTTGTTTTCTTTATATCATAAAAAATATGAAAATATAAAAAGAGTATTAAAAAATATATAATATTGTAGTCATTTACAGATGACTTAATTAGTTTTATGGACTTCATATGCAGTATACACTGTTAGCGATTAATTGATTTTTTCCTTGTAGCTGATATGTTTAAATTAAACGTGTAATCTAAAGTAATTATAAGAAAGTATTTTTGATCAATGACACCTCAGCTCAGATATTTCATTTATCGAATTTTAACATTTTCAACATATATTCTTTCAGAGGTAGACGTGATTTTTCTGTGTGTATTTTCTGTGATAACTTCAAAACACAAGAATTTTAGTAGACTCTAGAAAAAAAATAATAATTTAAAGGACATTAAAAGCTCAACATAAAATTAAACGGAGTTTAAAAATAAGTGGTATTGTTCGAGCAAAAAAATGGCCCAAACACAATAAAACCTTTAATTAGAACAATTCTGGAAGATATGTTTCCTTAAAAACCAACAGGAACTAATTTATTTTTTTATGTTTAGAACTAGAACAGAACAGTCATTGATAAAAATATCACAAAAAATGGTTTAATTATTATTCTGATTTCATTTAATCATTTTCTCATAATTTAACAATTTTTATATAATCCGATTTAATCATATATATAATCCCATTTTATCATATAATATTTTTAAAATAAAGCACATTTATCTAATTTTTTTACATAATTTGTTTACTGAGAATATTGCAACAAAATATTTTAAATATATATATTTATTATATTATTTGTTTCACAATTTATTATCCTTAAAACACAAAAAAATTGAAAAATTTTTCAATTTGTTTTTAACAAGACTTCCTTTTCTACATTATAATTATGATTTGTTGTCGTGGATTGATGTCGTAACATTTCTTTTATGCAAAGAAGAAGGCATCTTATAAGCTGCTTCTTCTCCTATGGTTTCTTTACAGGAAATATTTTTTTTTAGTTTTATTTAATTATCTTTTATATGTTTTTTATTTTCACAAATATTCATTCCGTTTATTCCACTTATTGCATACAACTATTGCGTTGATTCTATAAAATGAAGGGAAATAAATCGTTAAAATGCATCAAACGATTTTGCAAATAAAAATTAACAGAATGAACGTATTAAGTAGTCACAATCCTTTTAATTCATCTAAAGTTTTAAGCGTATGATTGATATTGTCTTATATTTTATCCATATAACTCATACGTTATAAAAATTAAGTTTCCAGTTGAATATACCAAAAAAAAAAAAAAAACACGATCAAGAGCTTCCAAAATGAACATTTTCACTACTACTACACAGAAAGAATTATGCCTAAAATATTTTAGAATAAATCATTATTTGAATTTGTATTAAATTTTATAAAATAAAATATTTGAATTTAACAATTTATTTTATTGGTTGAAAATAATTTTAAATCCAAGACGCAAAACAAAAACAATTTTTTATGTTTTGACAATTTCAATTAAATTATAAAAATAAAATTACAAAAATGAGAAAAACAAAGAAATATAAATAACATTTGAAACGTTTGGAGGTAAGTTATCACCTATTTCTTTATGATTTTCCAAATAACGATAGAAATCTATCTTTCAGATGATTTGGAAATACCTTAAGACACCAAGTTATATTTTATGTGCTCAAATAATAATATGTAAGTATTGAATAATGCATTTTTTATTTTTGCATTTTTTTAAGTCAGCAAACAATGTCCGTGAAATATATAAATATGTCTATTATTCANNTATAATTGAGTTTAAGAATTTAATAATTGAATTTGAAATTTATTTTTTTGTGTGTAAGAGCGGAACAAATTGCGTGTTTCAAACTATTTTGTTCTTAATAATTACTTCCAAAAAGGTAAAATAAATTAATTTTTAACGGAAAAAGGGTTACAAATTTTTAAGAAAAACTATATACTATACTATATTTATAATTTCTTACAAAAATTCTCATGTTGTAAAATGATTGACGAAATGTGTATACTGACAGATATTTTGCAGCTTCCTGGTTAAATATTTTTGTTGATGATTTTCGAAGATATGTTAAGATAAGTTTAAGACCAAAAAGCAATCGAAATTTGCAGTTGACGCTAAAGAAGCAAGTTATTTGTTACATTGGGCTCTATAAATACCAAAAAATATAACAAAGAATATTAGCAAAAAAATAATTTTTCCTTTCATAAGAGAGCACAATGGGTCTACATATTTTTGCTCTGACTTAGCATCATTCCTACTTAAGAACTCTCTGGTGTGGTACCAAAACTATTACATAGTTTTTATATCCAGATATTATTGTGAAAAGAGAATTAAAGAGAATCACAAAAGTGTTCCAATATATCAATGATTTGAAAAGGAGCTCGATAGACTGTTCCAAAAATGTGGCTGAAATAAAAGGGTTAACAGAAAAGGTCTACAAGCTCATAAATACACTGGATCATATTCTTATAAACGCACACTATTTTTTTTTTAAGTTAAAAATTAAACAAGAAAATATTTAGGGGGCTATAAATTTTGTGTATTAAATTAGTTCTGGGCATTATTTGCATAAACTTTACGGGTCATGTATCCCCACAAGTTTTCCATTGGGTTTAAGTCCGGACTACAAGCCGGTCAGTCCAACAAAGGAATGCCATGTTCATTGAACCAAGATTTCAATTGCTTAGAAACATGGATTGCAGCATTATCTTGTTGGAAAATGCAATCTTCATCCATTCTGAGGAAGAAAAAAATAGAACCTGAAAAAATCTTTAGAATGAAAAGTGGCAACAATTTTTTGTTTTATATGGTAAAAGTAATAAATGTTTATGACAAAATAGAAAATTATTATGAAGAATACATTGATTTTTTTATTCAGAATTTTGCGGAAGGCAACAAAAACATAAATAATCTACTTTTGAATGTTGCTGACAAACAGGATTGTTGCATTTGCAGCAACAATCCTGTTGTCACCTTGCTGCAGGCAAATTCTGCAATCTTTTTTGGCAGCTAATGTGTCTGGACCACTGCGTGAAGCCACATTAAGGTTTGCTATATTGAGAGGTCTCCCAAAGAACGCTTCAAATGCTATACGAGTTGTTGGTTGAGCCACAATGTGCGGATTATTGATGCGATTTTCAACGTTGGCCAGTACCAATTGCTTTGCAAGTTTATATAAAAATATGCGTCTTCTTTCTTTTCTTGTATTTTCATCATTTAGCTTACATATAATGTAACTTGCCAATGCCATCACATCAATCATGTTGCAGAAAAACGCGTATGTCCAGCGTCTGGTTGACCGTTTTGTTGTGTAATGAGTTAGCATTTGATCCATCGTATCGACTCCGGCTTTAGTTGAATTATAAAATAAAATTGCTTCCGGTTTCATGGCTACGCCTTCAACATGTTTCGTGTAATGCACGGTTGAAATTAAATTGACTGCCTTATTTTTTTTGGGCACGTAGCTGCAAAGTGCAACAAGATTTTCATGAAAACCAAACACACTTGAAAGAATTGGTCGTCTGGTGCTCTTCATAACTTCCTTAGGAAGACATCTTTTGTTTGCTCGAATGGTGCCAACAAATGCCAGTCCGAGTGAGGTGAAAAAATTATCTGAAATAATTGTTCTGCCGCTTTTTACGTAACAATTTGCGAAATACCTTAGAACGTTTTCACCTTGATTTATCTCCCGATTGTCTCCTTCCTTTCCGGTGTATAGTTTTCCTTTCAATGGAAATTTAGTCTTAGCATCGCATGCCCACCAAACTTTGATCCCATACCTTGCAGGTTTTGATGGGATATATTGGATGAACTTTGTGCGTCCACGATACGGAAACAACTGCTCATCGGTGGTGATATTTTCATAAGGTTCATAATATTTTTGCAGATTTTCATTGAGAAAATTCCAAACGTCCCGTATAGGAGCTGCTTTATCTGTTTGCTGTCGGAATGCCCAAGTACGACTATTATCGAAACGAATATATCTGGACAGAGTAATAAATCGTTTGTGCGCCATAGCCGCACGGAATATGGGCAGCGAATCAGAACGCCACAATATACTGGAGTCTTGCATATTATTATGGCTGAGACCAGAAGCCAACAAAATCCCAGTGAATGCATCTAGCTCAGAGATTGTCAAATCAATCCATTTTCTTTGGGTAGACTCTGGATGTTCTTCATTCCACTTTCCAACTCGTTCCATGTGCTTTGCCCTCTTTACTCTCTTTGCTTTGCCTATGCGTTCATAAAAAATGCATAGGGGTCTGGCCAGACACCATGTACCAAAAGTAAGGTGAAGATTTTTTATTTGGCTTTTTTGTCCTGTTCCAAGGACTTTTTTTCAATTATTAATTTATACATCGAAAGCCAACAATATTTTGGGAGATTACCTGAAATTACAGCCATGTACCTAAAATAGAAGTATGCTAAATTGAAGCATGAAANNTATTTTGTAACGTGTAGAACAAACTGCTACGGAGCTTTCGCCACGTTTTTGCTTAAAATGATATTTTTCTAGTAATAAAAACCTATCTTCCTATCTTGGCCTATCTTCATATAAAGGAATTAGTGAAGTGACCAAAAACGTCGAAACAATCCTATCCCTATTGATGGGAACAGAATCATTTTAAAATCTTAGAAATCAAAATAAAAAAATATAATCAAATATCCAAAATGTAGTAAACTAGACTCTACCTGAAAAATTAAGCTAAAAGTATGCAAAATAAATGAATAACTAAATACAAATTACGCAATTAATAGGCACAACCAACAAGGAAACATAGTAAAATTTATTTTTTAGAATTTTTGCAAAAAAATTACAAAAACATAATATTTCCTTAATCTGCATCCAAATGGAAAAAGGGCTTTTAATTGTGATCACTTGCATTTCCTACNNATATGAATGTATCAGTAAAAAGAAAAAGAAAAAATTGTGAAAAAAAGTACAAAAATCGTGTACGATTTTTACCCCTTAAATTTTCGAATTTCCAAAAAGTACTAAACTCATATTCGTAAATGTTTGAAGATATGCTAATATTATACACATTTTATTTCTGTGCTTACTGGATTAAAATATGGGTTGGGTTCGAAAAAGGTACCAAATTACAGTTTTTACCCGGTTTTTTCCCCTAAAAGAGCAGAATTTCGAAAAAGTACCAGACAGTTATTCGATTATTTTTGAAACGAATAACGATAATTATTTAATTTTTTATCTCTATTAGCTAAGGAGATATAAAGTTATCAATTTTACCCGTTTTTACTCTTTTTTTCAGTCAGTCAATCATACAGCCACTATGTTCTATCTCTGTAATAGAAGAAAAGACGTTAAGAATTATGGTAATATTGAGTGTGCCCCTCTATTTAATTGGCTGTAAATATTATATACCTATTGTATTTCCAGCCTACAATCTTTTTGAAAAGAAGTTGTCTATTAAAACTTTAAAGTCTGTTAAACTAATTTATATTTTAAATATTTCTATTTTCAGAGTGTATTATTCATATTTTAACAATTATTCATTACAATGTCATGCGTAATATTATCATTATTTTTTTCTCCATCTTATGTTATATATATTTTTTGTTGAATTATTATAACTTGATGTCCTACCATAGTTATAATTATATATGATTTTTTTTTTTTTTTTTTNTAAACTTTGTCTTACTCCCTTCATTGGTCATTTAAAGGCTCCATGAATTTAATATTTTTGAATAGTTCATGTGGTCAATATGAGTTGTTGTGTTTAACCACTTTTCTTTTTAAAGTTTTTAAATTAGGGCACGCTTCTGCGGCTTTTAAAAAAGGTAAGACGTTTTATGATTGTAATATAAAATACATATGTGAGTACATAACTACTATGTACATACATATGTACATATGTTTATAGGGATGTAAGTATGAAATTATGGATATATTGTGATGCATTACTTACATGATAATAACCTACAGCTAAAGAAATACATATATGAACAACAAACATTTGGGGCATAAAGCCCTAAAGTGAAATTAACAACAACAACAACAACAAGAAAAATAATCTTTTTCATTTGTTGATTTTTGCTAAGGAAGTTAAAGATAAACAACAATTTTAATGCTGCTTAAAGAAGCAAATATTGAAAGTAACAATAAAATTGAAAAGTTATAATTTTCTAAAAGAAGAAGAAGAAAACAATCCAACAGATTTTACTTTAAACTAAAGAGAAAATATACCTAAACGCATAATTAGCCAGGAAAGTGTATTTGAGTAAACAAAAATTTAAAATCAAAAATTAAAACCCGATAAATAAGCAGCCAAAACCATTAAAATTCTGTTTAATCATATGACCTAGAATATTAACTTTATGTTAATGAACTTTTAGCCATCTTACCATTGGACTCCGTCTGTCGGTCTTTCTGACAGTCAGTCAGTCAGTCATGCACTCATTTCATTTCCATCACTTAAATATACTTTAAATCATCTTAAGAATAGAGACAAGACCACCCAAAAACTCAAGGTTAAGCTTTTAGTATTTTTGTAAATTTTGCTCATCATTTACAGTTGATGTAAAACCATCAACAACTGACTAACTTTCGTGTTAATAAGGAAGAAATATTTAAAAGTCTTTTTAACGCTTTTTTATTTTATACACTCTATAGAATAATTAGGTTCTTATCATTTTCCTTATTTAAATTTAATACCAAAGGAATTTGCATTTATTATCATTGCTACTTATTGGCTAGAAATTCTTTTGAAACAATCTTCTACTAGAACTACTGCTACCGGCTAATAATGTTAATATTTGTGCTACCAGAAGGAACATTAACTATAATTGATACAATTTCCATGAGTAGTTTGTTCATTCCCTTTTAGATCATTAATTCAATTCTACGTTAAAGCGGCTTTTTACACTTTAATTTCAATAAAACAACATTAAATGTCAATCAAGATAATAATGGACAAACGAAATAAAAATAAAACAAATAAAAATAAAACAAATATGCAAACAAATGAATAAAAGACTAAAATAAAAAGTAAATCTTTACATTTTAAAGTTTTTAAATGAAAAAAATAAAAATAAAAAAAAAATTATCATGAAATTGTCAACGCTGTTAAGACATGACGACAGCCTGAACAAACCACAACATCACCATGATCATCATCATCATGATCATCTTCAGAGAAGCTGGAGCACAAACACACAATTACAAATGGAGTGAAGACAACTTCTGAACGATTTCAGCAGTTGGCACGAGTGTCTTAAAGAGTTAATTTTGTTAAATGACTGAAATGTTGAGACAGATACATTTCAATAAAAATTTAAAACAATTTAGAGCAAAAAAATATAATAAAAAAATAATAATAAACTTTAAACAATTTAAAAATGAAAGGCAATTTATATTAAATAAAATTATGGCAAAAGAAAATTTTGAGGAAAAAGGAAGTGTATAATTTTAGAAAAGTATTTTACAAAAATAAATAACTTTCATTTCATATTATAATCAGATAATTTAATGGGTCATAGATAAGTTGTTAAAAATTATTTGTACAGATCATAGAAAAATATAATTTTTATTCTTCTAACCATCATTTATGAACCCTTTCATTTAAAATTTGATAGTTGTTTCAGCCACTATTTGGATCAGACTGCTCATCTCCTTTTATTTTGAGAAACTTCTTTGGTACTCTTCAATTCACTTTTCACAAGAGTCCCATATATCTTCACTGGTCTTAGCTCTAGATAATTTGATGAATTGACCTCTATTGGTATAAATATTAAGTAAATGTTTTGGTATCACTCCAGATCATTCTTAGATAGTAATATGATGCCAAATCGGAACAAATATATATAGACCCATTGTGCTCTCTTATGAAAAGAAAAAGAGTTTTTTTCAAACATTATTTGTTGTATTTTGCGGTATTTATAGAACCCACTGTAACTGCATAAATCTTGCCAAACCAGAAATTCGTGAGAAAATTTCTATAGCTTTTGGCTCCTAAACTTATGTTGAAATATCATTAAGCATCATCAATATACAAATTTTGAACATAAACCTATAAAAAATCTGTCAGTACATATGTTTCCTCAAGCATTTTACAATATGAAAAATTGTGTAAAAAAATTTAATTTTAATTTCCGCCTTAGTACTGAGATAATAGCGACTACTTTCTACCAGATGTATTTGGAATTCTTTTCAATATGCTTTCAATTTTCTTGGTCTTTAAAATATCATGACCTTTTTTTATCCCTGAACCATGTTCTCTATCAATGATCGAATTCTCCTGATACTATATAATATTATTGGAAACAGTTTTAGAGCAGACATTTAATTCTTTGGACAATTATTTGTAGGACCAATTTGGATTATTTAGATATTGTTTAACAATTTATAGCACATACATATTTTTCGTCACTCATTTTGATCAAACATTATAACTGAAATATTTTTTATGGATAACTGGATCAACAAAAATTTAATATATTGCTTAGGAAAAAAGTTATAAGGCAAAACGTGTGTTAAAATATTTAAAATTCCATAAGAGGCAAAAATTTGGCAAGCAGTGAAAAACTGTCTATATCGAAGGCATCTTAATTTGAACTATTATAGCTATGCTCCGTAAGGGTATGTGGCGCCCTCTTCCAAATTTTTTTTTTTTGGAAATAATACTGAGGTGTATTTCAAGTGATTTGGAAGAGTACTTGTCAGCGGTCTGGGTGATGGGAAGTGAACCCCCAGAGTTGAACACTTCGGGTATGAACATTTTTAAAAAATCGCAAAAAAAATAATTTCTGATTTCATATCAAAAGCATCTTAATTTGAACCCTAATAGCAATGCTCCGGATAGATATGTAATCGAAGTATTTATATTGGATATCAGCTTTGACATTTTTGAGCTCCACAAAATTTTGCTAAGGCTAACGGGAGACTGTTATCCCAATTGCTCACGAATTTCTTACACATACATTGAAATTAAGCATTCTTTTAGGAACTTAAAAAAAATGTATTGTCCAGAAGATTGAAAATTGCAAAAAAGTCGACTTTTTGTGTTTTTAGCCGAAAAAGTATCTACACTCTTTATACCCTACACCACCAAAGGTGGTTGGGGTATTATGTGTTTGTGCAAATAT
>MINK01189119.1:0-10893 GCA_001735545.1 Phormia regina | reverse complement strand
TGAGTGTTATAAACAGAGTAGGTAAAACGCTCATTGATTCGTTCGGAACAAAATTTTTATCAGCGAATTTAATCCTTATTTTTTAGAGCGAATTTTATATTTATATTGTTATACAAATTCAAATTTTTAATTTGTTCGAAGATCAAAAATTTTATTGTTGAAAATAAAAATATTATTTGGGAATTAACCAGAAAAGAATTATTCGTATTGAAGTCGTGTACAACGATATAAAAATGTGTTGCCTTATGATAAATGAAGGATATGTGGATGTTAAAGACATTTGTACATGCGCTTGTTTGTTTATTAAAATGTAACAACAGCACAATGTTTATGGCATTATTTAATTAAATGTGTGTTTTTGTTTGCATATGTATGTATGTTAAGCATAAACATTTTTTTCCACAAAACAAAAAGGTGTTTTTTCGTAATGTTTTACATAATGTTTATAATAAATTGCATATATTTTTTTACATATTTAAACTCGATTCATAATTTCCTATAACAGCAATAAAAATAATTATTTTACACATACATATTAGATGCATATATATTTTGCGGTTAGTATTTAATTAGCAAAATTTTATAATCCCATAAAATCCATGTATGTATTATGATTGTCTTAAAATATTTTTGTCATTGTATCAATCCTTTTTTACTTGCTAAGATCTTTTGAAAAACTAAATTAATACTATAATCAAATCTTTTTTTGCTGTTAAATTCTTCAATTTTGAAGTAAGGAATACAAATTTAATCCAAAAAGTGAATTTTATTTTTAAATTTACGAATTATATCAAAAAGAGCGAATAAAAACTGAAAATTAAATTCGTAATACGAATTTTTCCGTACTATGCCAAAAACGTATATTTTTTAACTCAATTTGATAAATATTTTCATTTTGATTTTTGTCTATGGAACAAAGCACTATGTGTCATCTGTAGGATATGTTTAAAATTTACCAAAAAAAAAATCCAAGTATTAATTTGATTTATTAAGAAATTAAAAAGAAATAATTTCTCTTGCTCTTTAATTTTAAATCAAAAAGTGTTTTAATACTATAGCGTACATACTTCAGAGTCTTTGCCTTTTCAAAAGAATTAATAATATTTCTACATTAAAACAATTAAATAATAAAATATTAGCTGGCTGTCTATAGATTCATTAAATCTGCACGAGTTTATGTATTTAAACATTAAAAAAAATTTATAATTTATTAATAACAAATAGACATTTTTCTCATTTAATAATTCCTTAAGTTATTTGTTGTTCTTTTGGTTGTTTGTCTAACAAAATAATGTACTTAAATTGATTATGAATTCAATGGAATAAATTATATTATTAAATATAAATATATTATTAAATAAACATTGTACTAAGTAAGTATTTATTGTTTACAGATTATTTGAACTCAATTATCAATGAAGAAATAATTGTATGTGAAAGAAGTAGGCAAATTAAAAAATTTGAAAAAAAAAATATTATAGATTTTTAATAACACTGGTCAACAAAATCGCAAAGAAAATATATATCTGGAATAATTCAGCAAAATTATTGCTTCTTAGATTTGATATGGTGTAGAAAGTAAAATGAAAATTTTCCAACACGTCACATTTTTAACCCATTGAGGACCAAATAAAATTAAATTTTAGATATAACTCTTCCATTTATGAACCAATCTTGATGAATTTCAATAGCAAGATCGGTCACAATAGAGGCTATGTGAGACTTATTAGAAGAGACTTGACTATTACTACATTTTTGTAGCCCCTTGACTTGACTATAAAACATGGGTACCTAATCTGCTCCACCTATAACTTGGAACATTTTATAACCTAAAAACTTATCATGAAATCATATTTTCTTTCGTCCTCAATGGGTTAAAATAAAAATGTGATGTGATATAAAAAACTGAAATGTTCCTGGTGATTGGGATAACTTTACCCTAAATATCTACAACATGATTTCTTAGATAAATTTTTAGTGTTGACGTGTGTAATTTATAAAAGTGTTGATGACTTTTTCTACTTAGTTTAATAATACTGACCTATATATGTGACTAAAAGATAATCTTCATTGGTAATAATAAAAATATTTATGAGTGTGTGTGTGTGTGTGTGTGTGTTCGGTATTCAAATTGAAATAATTATAATTTGTTTTTCTAAGTTTTCCAGGAAAATATTTTATAATACAAATGATAAAAATAAAAATTTATTCTTTTAATTTCAATGACCTCACTGTGTCAGAAAATTTTTTTTTGAAAATAAAATCGTAATTTATAATTTGTTGGTTGTTTTTATACAAAATTGCACATAGTTCTAGCAAACGGAGCTATTAAGGCCGCAGTTAAGGTATCTCTGACAGAGATTGGTTTAAAAAAGTAAAGTTTTGGAAATAATTCTGGAACTTTAGAACTACTACACCTATTTGAATGAAAACATGGAAAATCCTGAGATGTATGGTTTAGATTGATTTGGAGTTGCACAGGTTCATAGAAGGTCTGAGGGCGGGAGGTGGACGTCTAAATTGCCCTCAGTATAAAAAATCGTAAAAATAAATAAATAAATAATAGTTTTGGGACCAATGTGCGTTGTCAGTGCTCCATTTCATTTTTTACTTTTTTCACTAGATATCTAGAACTGATGTCGAGGTTCAATAGTTTCTATTACCTGATCTTAATCTTAGTTAAAAATTAGTTATAAATAAGATAAATCTGTAAAGATTTTTAAAATTTTTTCTTTACATAATTTTATTTGTTGTTAATATTTTCGGTTGAAGTTTGGACACGTTATAATGATAAAACTTCTCCAAGGAAGATCCAAATATAAAATTTTTCATCTTTGAAGACAAATATCTAGTAAGCTAAAAAAGCTAAATGAGAAAAGATAAACAGAGATAAGATATAGATCTTTTCCAGTAGAATCCGCTCATGTCAAAATATTTAAAATTGATTGAAATATAAAAACAGGAATGATTTTAAAAATGTTCATACCCAAGGTGTCAAATTTTAGGAACATGTGGACCCGCCCCAAGTAGATCTATATGATCCAATCTCAAAACTTAAGCTCGCCCATACTTCTAATATAACTGTACGAAATAATAATAAATAAATAATAAATCTCATTTTTTAAATGAGATTTATTACTTTTTTTGTACGGCGTTGTCACTTCCTCTCTGAAGAATTTTTGATGATAATAGTTATATTTTTTTCTATTTGGCGCGACAAATAAGGGAATATGCTTTTTTATGCAATTTGTTTATGAACTGTATTTACCTCAAAATTTTGCAAATCTTTGCAATATTGCACTGCTTTAACATGATCATGAACAACCAATTAAAAGAAAACATTTTTAAAGTTTTCCAAAAAAAAAAAAACTTTTTTAAGACACTGAAAAAAAATACAATTTATTTCAATAAAGTTATTATTTAGACGAGCTCACGCGCGGATCCACGGGGAGGGAAAAAGGGAAATTTCCCTCCCCAAAATGAAAAATCTTAATGCAAAATTTGTATTAAATCATAAAATTTGGGGAAATAGTTATGAAAATCATTCTATTTTCCTCCCCTAAAAGCATATTCTAGATCCGCGCCTGGGCGAGTTGATTGACCCTGCGTGGCACGTGTTTTTGTTTTATTGTATAAAAACATATTATAAAAATTAAAATTAAATTTTGTATGAAAAATATAACATATGAACGAAAAAAAGTCCACTAATGTATTTTTATTGCCATGCCTCTAAATTAAAAATTGTAGAAAATTCAAAACGTACTATTAGAATAAGAAAAAGTACCACAAAATCCCCTGTTGTGTATTCACATTCATTTAGGATCATTTATCCTTAATTTCATGCTTCTAGGTTTATGATTATAAAAAATTAAATTTATCATTCTTAATTTCATCAAATATTACAGAAAATTCAAAAAGTACCATTCAAATAACAAAAATGGTGTTATCTTATGAATTTTCATTAACTAAGGATCACATATCCCAAATTTCATGTTTCTAAGTTCATAATTCTAGAAATTTCAATAAGTACCATTAAAATAACAAAAAAGTACCACAAAGTCCTTTCTTATGGATTCTTATTAACTAAAGACCACATATTCCTAATTTCATGTTTTTAGGTTCATAACTATAGAAAATTAAAAAAAGTACCATTAGAATAACGAAAAAGTATCACAAGTCCCCTTTGTGAATTCATTCCAACATTGGACCACGCGTATTTAATTTCATGTTTCTAGGTTAAATATTACAGAAAATGCAGCAAAAAGTACCAATAGAAGAAGAAAAAAGTACCATAAATCCAGCCTCTTGAATTCTTACCTACAGGACCATGTAATCTTTAAGTAACACAAATCCACTCTTAGGAATTCTTATCTTCATAGGACTACATTTTCTTAATTTCATGCTTCTATGTTTAATGTAATTGAAAATTCATTATTAAATTTAAATAAAATGTATTTTCCCGCTTTATTACTTTTTTGGTACTTTTTTCACCTATCGAAGTATCAAAAATTCTATTCCAAAAATTTCTTAATTATAGAAATAACCCACATTAAAAACTTCATTTAAACATTTCAATAAATATAAAAAAATGTTTTATGAAAAATTACCACTTTTACCCTTTAAACGTTTGAATTTCTAAAAAGTACCAAACTTGTATTTCTCTTTTTTTTTGAGAAATTATGAATACGACATAAATTTTATCTGTATGTTGATTGGTTTCAAAGATACATATGGTGAAAAAAGTACCAAAATAAAATTTATTATTTTTTACTCTGACAATTTAGCAAAAGTTGTGTTGTTGTGTTTACAGAAATCGATGCAACTTTTCTACTTTGCAACGGTCTTACAAAGTTGCATTTTCTGAGGTGGATACCTTTAGTGAGTTATTTATTTGCATTAATTGTGCATATAAAAGAATGAATTAAAAAAAGTTTTAGTTTTTTTTTTTTTTAATAAATATAATTGAAAACATAAAGATGTTTCGTATGGGATTTTACATTTTAATTAACACAGTCTCCTATACACTATAAATGGAGTATGTTTATTTGAACAACAAATAGTTACCACTATTTTTTTTTTGCCCAAATTTTCGCATAAGTTCCGAAAAAACTTTCACCGTTATATTATTTATATACGTCAATAGCTAAACAAATAAATAGCAAACCAAATAAAAAAAGAAATTATGAAATAAAAATTCCCCCTCAAAAAAAGTACTAGATCAATTACTAAAGCGTTAAAGTGTTAAATGACAAAAAATACATACTACACACATACATATACATATATGTATATGTAAGCAAACAGATTGATTTTGGTTGTTAATTTAACATTTAAATAATGCAAAATTTTGTTTATTTAAACAATGATTCGGCAGAAAAATAAACAAAACAGATTATAAATAGTTAATAAAAAAAATGTTTTTTTTTTTTTCTATGATGAGAACTTGTTTAAACATTTAATATCCCAATATTCACACATATGTTTATAGATAAATTGTATTTTCGTTAACACGTTTGTTTTTTTTTTTAACTCTATTGACTTAAAAAAACATCGCAGTTAATTAAAGTTCACAGTTTAAAAACAAAAAACAAAGCAATTTATTTATTTTTATATATTGTTGGTTTTTGGGATGTTTGTTGTTGTTTTTGTTTCTACCAATATCATTAACCCCTAAAGGGTTTTGTCAATGTAGCAGACAGAACCTGCAGTCAAATTGATGGCGTAAAAAAAGTTTTATTTCAGTTTTTTTTTTTTTTCAATAATCGTACAATTGAAAACTCATGTTGTTTATGGTTGAAGATAAAAAAAGAAATTTATTTGTTGCGACATGTAAATAAAAAATATTTATGTATAAACGAGTACGAATCTACAAACAACACATCATTAATATTGTATCTCTAGCAAATTAATAAAAAAAAAAAAATAATAATAAAAAACAGAACCAGAAACAGAAACATATTAAAATTGAGCAAGAAAAACAATATGCTTTGACACCTGTACTGTTTTTTTTTTGCAACTATTTAACTTTTTGTATACCCTACACAGTCAGAGAATGGCGCTCAGTGCTTTGTTCTATAGACAAAAATCAAAATGAAAATATTTTTCAAATTGAGTTGAAATATACGTTTTTGGAAAGGTAACTATATAGATCAAATAATTTTAAAAGATTTTTTCCTACACCCACCTTAAAGTATACTGTTCGATTCAGAATCACTTTTTGAGTCGATTTAACGATGTCCGCATAGCACAAGGACGAAGTCTATTGATTTTGGTCATGATCAGCCTATTATTTCACCTAGCCCCCATACAAATGTTCTCCCGGAATAGAGTTTTAACATTTAAACATACCTCAAAAATTGAAATATAAATTTATGTGCCAAATTTCATGAAGATCGGTCCATAATTTGCCATAGCTCCCATATGAACCACTCTTTTGAAAATCACTTTAAGGTGCATAAATCCCATAAAAATGTTAATATTAATTTAATATTCGACACATATAACATTTATATAAATAAGTGACAGTTCAAAATTTCATTAAGATCGGTCCATAATTGCCCATAGCTCCCATATAAGCACCAATTTCGGGAATCCCCAAAAAGTGCATAAATACATGTTAGTCTTAGTATCGACGAAATATTCTGCAATAGTATGATTTTATTTTCCATTTAATAGGTCCATAATTGGCTCCTTCCCGAATTTTGGTACACATAGACCCTACACTATGTTGGGTATCATATGGTCGGTCTTGAATGACTATATCTTCTCTCGTTTAATATATGAAAGAAAAAGTACTTCTTATTTTTTTTTCTACAACTAAAATTAAATAAAATATTGAAAACTAAAAAAATATAATAATTTCGGGCCGGAAATCTGTGGAAATTAGACAAATTAATGATTTACTCAACATAAAATATGGGTGCAGACATTAAAATGATATTTAATAATGATGGGGCTTGGGGCGGTAAATTTGTCCTTACTGCTTTTAAATAAAATATTGTCTGATCTATAAAAAATCCATATCCAATAGCTATCGTAAATTTTGATACTGTTGTGAATAGTATTTTAGAGAGTTTTTCACATTTCAGAGTACATGGGAGGTAGGCGTGTTCTTGCTCCAATTTTTTTCAAAACATTGTATATTGTTACGCTGTATCTAAAGTAATATACAGTTAGGGACAAAACTATTTGTACAACCCATGCATTTCGTATATCTTCAATAATTTATAAAGAATAAAAAATTATTATATGTAGTTTTAACTCAAGTCTATTTTTATTGAATTATTTGATAAAAAATAAATTAATATATAACACATTGTTAAAAAAAAAGTACAATTTAAGTAAAAATCTTTGGGACAAAAGTATTCCCTACTGTTTTGATGACACTTGTTCCGTGTATTGCGATTTGTTCCGCTAATTTGCACAAGTTACTCCTTGGATTTCATGCATTCTTTTATCACCAAGTTCACTTCCGTCTGAGGAACATTTTGGCGCCAGTTCTTGGAACATTTTGCCACCAACGTATGCCACTGTTTATATACTTGTTAACAATGTAGATTGTACTGTGGAATGTTGCAAATTATGAAATTAATATTCCGTAGAGAATTTCTCTTTTTTATGTTCATCAATAAGTTAAATTTTTTAATCTCCAAACTCAAATCTTTTCGCTTTCGCATTTTTGATGTCTTATTATTCAAAAACGTTAAAACAACTTCTTTATTAAAATAAATGGATTACGAGAAATATAAGGTATTTAAAAAAATCTCCTACAAGACCAACGTACAAATATATTGTAGCATAGTACTGATGTACAATACTTTTGGTCCACACATTTTTACTTAAATTTGTAATTTTGCCACAACTGTTAAAAAAAGCGTTAACTGAAAAAGTGTCTATTTGCCGTTTTTGCTACATTCAAATTGTTTCTTAACATTTACGTAATTTTTTAGCTAAATTAAAGTAAAATGAATATAAAATATTTCAAAATTAAAAAAAACAACTAAGGTATAAAATATATTTTTGACTATATATAGTACTTCAAAACCTCCAGATGGGGCTATGTATAAGAATGTCTTTTTTAATTCAATATTAAAAATTAATGAGTTCGACGGAGTTAGTAAAATATAAAAATTATAATTTTATTTGCTTGATTCTAAATTTACCTATGGTTTTTTAAATATTAAAAGAAAAATTACTTCCTATTAAATTTCCTTCTTCTCTAGAGGATTCAAAGTCAAGAAGAACAGCCAATCGATTTAACATCTCGATTATCAATAAATCGCTATATTCGCAATTGACCATTGCCGAAGTGTTTTTCGAACATGAAATTTCAGACCTATGTTTCTTTCCGGTATGGATATAACGACGGCTTTAAAAAGACGAAAGAAATATTAAGAAATTTAAATATGAATATATTAACTACTTATAATTCTTATAATATACATCCATAGATTTTAGTTTGGTTGTCGCATATTAGAGCAATGACATTACCTTCATGGAGATAATATACCAGTGATTTACATCAACAAGTTAAGGCCAACAAGTTGGAGATAGAAAAAATTAAACTATTATCTCAAAAACACGGCATTTTAAAAATTCTTAAAAATTTTATATGCGACATAAATTTCCATAATGGATATAAAATATCAAGTTGGACCCATATTAGTTTAAGCAGTTATGGACAAAAATAATTCCAATTATTCACTAACTCCTAAGCTATAGAAAATAAAAAGTTATTTTTAGTGTAATTTAAAAACAGGGAAATTATCTAAATAAATAGTGAGTTTACTTTAGATCAAGAAGTCAGGTCAAACTAAAATAATCAAGAAAATAAGCCATTCAACTCCAAAAATATTTTTAAAAGCTAAATTCATGTTGGACCACATTTTGCGTTCAGCAGTGTATGAAACAAAATATACGAAAGCAATTTTTTTATATAAATTATTATTTTTGTAAATATTTAAATGTTAATACAAAAATTCTTTTTGGTTTAGCTTAAATTCTAAAACCCCAAAATTTAAAAGAGGGCCCCCCCCCTCCAACTGAATTTGAGCCAAATATACAAGAGAAGAATTGCATCAATATATGAAAATTACCGTTTTTGGAATATTAAGCTCTTAATGTTTATATTTATCATTTTGACTTTGAACTTTCGAAGTGTTATTATCAAATCGAAATGTCTGTTATTTGTTCATTTTGATTGGAATCTACTCAAAAGTAAAAAATTCTTTATGTTGCAAATTTAGCGTGTCTGGTAAATCGAAATTGTTTTAAAATTTACTAAAATTATTGAAAACTAAAAAAATTAATCAGTTCGGACCTGAGAATCGGTGGAAAATGAGGAAAATTAATGGTTTACTCTAAAAATATAATGATAGGGCCTTGGAAATGTAAGTTGCCCTTCTGCTAATTAAATAGAATATTGTCTGACTTTAAAAAATCATTTCCAATAACTAGGTAAACTTTGATACTGATTCCAAGTTTTTAAGAGAAATTATTCTTTATAAATTATTGAAGATATACGAAATGCATGGGGTGTACAAATAGTATGTACAAAGTTTAAATTGCGACACTAATTTCTATTTTTATAGATTTAAATGCGGTGAATTAGCAAGAAATGTTTTATTTCATTTTAGGATAATGAGAGGTAGGCGTGTTCTCGTACCGATTTAAATAACAAATTGGCAGAATCATAAATAATCTATATCTCACTATAACCACAAATCTGTTTTTATTTTCAGGATATATGTGAGGTGGGCGTGTCTTTGCTCCGATTAAAAAATAATTTAGTAGTCTTATGAACAATCAATTTTTAATGGCTAGTCAAATTTTGGTAAAGTTCGGACAAGTATTTTAGAAAAAATTTAGTTTTTTTTTAACTTTAGGATATATGGGAGGTAGGTGTGTCCTTGTGCCACTTTTCACGAAAATTCCTTCTATTTTTGCCCCATCTTTGTATGGGATCAAAGCTGAGTGGCGCCTTAAACATAAGTTTACATTTCTTTTTAATTACATCAAACAACTAAGTCCCTCTATTCTTAAAACCCTGTAAGTAGACTACTATTGAAACTGGCTAAAGTCGGTTCAATATATTTTGAAAAGTCTTACGGTAAGTATGTTCACATTTATCAAATATTTGAACAAATTTGTGTGACCACTAGTTTCACAAAAAAAATTGTATGGAGTTATTTTATCTTGCAAATGTTTGTAAGAGAAAACTGCATCAACCAAGATTAAATAAGATGTTAGCTATGAGTAATGATAAGTAAAAAATTTTCCACTAAAATTGAGACTTTAATAATTTTTTATATAATGGTTACTTCATTTTGGTCAAATATTTGATTAGTATGAACTTAGCATTAAGTCTCCATTACTCTAACGTAAATGTAAAAACGTAAATGTGAATGGAAGTGGATGATTAATTAAAAAACGTTAGTGTTGTTACTTTGCATACATAAACATCACTGATGTCAATTATATATATTTCCATTAAGTCTTAATTTGAAAATCGTTATTATATATTTTTATGACAAAAATTGTTAATATTAATTTATTGATTCAACTCTAAAATTCATTTTCATTTTTTAAACATTTTTTGTGAAGAAATAAACAAAATAATTTGTTTAATCGGAAAAATTTTTAGAGCTATTTTTTACGTAGATTTGCTATGTTAAAATGAAAATCTCTCAATACTGTTCTTACAGCTGTAACGTAAAACGGTAGAGTGACCTATTTTGTTTAGGTTACTTCATTACATTTACGTTTTGAGTACATCAACGCATATAACTGTCATAAGCAATACGTGTCAGCTGATTAACTACTTTTACATTCACGATAGTTATATACAGTGTTGCCAGTTTAGCATTTTTAAGGCTAAATGTAGCCTTTTAATTT
>MINK01189111.1:0-12074 GCA_001735545.1 Phormia regina | reverse complement strand
AGGGTTAGAGGGATATTTATTTTGTGAATAAATTAACTTTCTTACAGGGATGGAAGAAGTTTTATTTTATGAAAATTTTATAATTTTTTTGTTTGTGTTTTATTGTGAAAATTTATTATATTAATAATTTGTAAATTAGTATTATTTATATTTATATATATTTTAGGAAATCTAATATTTTGTAGAAAAAAATTCTTAAGTAAATAAAATTTTATAAAATTTTAAGAATATAATTAAAATTTATTACAATTTAAAATATCTAAATTTTAGTAAATAGTGTAACAGTGATTCTTTACAAATTTATTGAAAATATGAACATTTTATGAAAAATTACTAAAAATAGTAAAATGTTTAAAAATAGATTTAAAGTAAGAGCCTGATTCAGCACAGTAACAAAATTGTTCAAAAATAAAATTTGTATTAAGAAGAAAAAAAAATTAAATAAATTATATAAAACAATTTTTAGTTTCATTATCAAATTCATTCTCAAACAGACCCTAAAATGTTTAAATAATTAACAAAATATAGTGAAATTTGTAAAAATTTAAGAAAAGGTTTGAATAATTTAACAAAGTGAAATTTTGACAAATTTACTAAAAAATAGTAAAAGAATTAAAAAGTTGACTAAAAGGTAATAAATTTTGAAGAAAATTAACTAAAATAGCATAATCAAAAGACTTACTAAAAATAGTAAGTACAATTTTTGAAAATTTCACTAAAAATATTAAAATATAAATTTGAATTTCCTTAATATAAGAAATTTTTTCATATTTTCAGATTTTATAAACAAACTGAAAATATGAAAAATTTTAAATTCTCTATATCGAACGAAAGCTTTCTTTCGCCTTCTAATCGAAAGGAAACTGATTTGGATTACTCTAACTCACTTCTATGCGAACAATAAGTCGAACGACAAGTCGAAAGAAAACGTAATGTTTTTCATATCGAATTGGGTTTCTGTATTTCGAACGATAAGAACAAAAATGTCAAAATCCGTCACTTGCTATTTTGCTTATTTACTTTGTTGTATATACGTTGAAACAATTTAGTAGTACTTTTAATATTTTTACGGAAAAAGTGACTTTGAAAGAAAAATAAAACAAAAACAAAAAAAAAACGTTCGAATTGCTTTCGTTTGCTTAGACTTTCGTTCAACATAGAGAAACAGGCTATAAAAATATGAAAATTTTATAAATTAACTAAAAGTATGAAAATATTTAGTGAAACAATATTGTAATAATTAAAATACAATAAACATAATAAAAAGCTTTAGTAAAAGTTCTTTCTACTTAATACTTAAGACATTAGAATATGTAAAGTGATGAAGTTACGTATTCTAATTCTTCAGAAGTGTGAGTTAAAAGAAAGATATTTACTAAAGGGCACATGGCTGCTGATGAAGATCGTAGCGGATCAGAAAATGCATTTCATCTTGCTAGTGTCAAATAAATCTTTTTCTGTATTCTAAAAAAAATTAATGAATTTGAGCCTGAATAAATTCCAAAAATTATTAATTTTAAATTTATGTAATTTAAAAATGACATAAAAACTGATTCAAATACTTTATTGTGATCTTTACAGAGTCAATTTTTATAAAGTCGAAAATATATCGACTATAAAATTAAAATTTTTCCAAAGTGCCATAGATTTTGGTTGAAAACTTTTAATTTATTTTGAATTATTTTATCTTTATATAACATCTTTTCTGATTTTTATAGTTGTAGAGGATCGCGAACAGATTGCAATGTCATAAAGGGAAAGATCATGAGCTTGTGAGAAACCCCTGCAATAGGGGTTACAACTTGAAATTTGGTACAAATATAGAGAACGCTTCTCTATTCATTGTCAATATATGTATTTTTTAAGAATTTTAAAATACTATTTTTTGTGATATTAAGATTTAATCTTAATATTATAACTTTTGACCCTTGACCTTTCGAATTATATAAATATTTCACTTGTCCTTTTAGAGACAATGTTCTTTTCTATTGCATGAAATAAAAATAAGAATTGTAAAGTGTAATTACTTTTATAAAAACTTCAATCGCCTTTTGATGTTTGGAACGTCATATTTTTTGGCCGGGAGGATTTTCTACTCACAAAAACTGTGATATGAAAAGCATTTGCAATACTTCATTTCTGTAGCGAATTTCATTCGGTGATATCAAATCCGAAAATGTCAGTTTTATTTTAAAAATAAAATACTATTTTATATACAAAATTTTGACTTTATTTTATATTTTGTTATATAACTTCTTAACTAAGACACTTTACTAGATTACATTTTGCACAAGTATAAAGAAGAGTTGTATTAATATTTTATATTATTTTTAGCATTCGATATCGTTTTCAAATATATAAATGTTTATTTCTTGTAAGTCTCATTTCGGCCTTTGAATTTTCGAATTAAAGTAACTTACCATATATTATTTGAAAGTTAATATACACCAAAATTAACATTTTATTTCCAATAGCTTAGGAGTTATTAATAATGGACTTTTATTATTGTCCATAACTTTTTAACTAAATAAGACTCCAAATTGAAATTCTAAATCCATGTGGAGAAAAGTTATCTCAACAATTTTTATATGTCCAACCCTGATCTTTGAAATTTTG
Source organism: Phormia regina (assembly GCA_001735545.1). NCBI lineage: Eukaryota > Metazoa > Arthropoda > Insecta > Diptera > Calliphoridae > Phormia > Phormia regina. The sequence continues at coordinate 9,458 of MINK01189111.1, read as the reverse complement.
ATATAGAAAGTTTTGTATATATCGCTATGAAGATAATAAATCGCCATACTTCCGGACCTAAGAGAAATTTCATTATTTCGTTCATTTTGTTCTATAAAGTATTGTAATTGAATTGAAAATTTTATACTAGAATTCGTAGGGCAATATCTTTTAATCTCTAATATCTTTTAATCTAATATTTCCATAAATTTATTTTTTGTCATCGAGTATTTTTTGCAGTTGCATAGGTATTATATTATTTTACCTTGCCTCTAAAAATATTAAAATTTCTTTACGAAGTACTTTTTTTTCTAATGTATGTACATTTATGTACTTTTTGATTTGTCTCTCTTTCTTAGCCACAGGTGATCTGAAAGACCGCGATGGTAAACTCTTGTCTTTAGCTTTTCTAGTCTTTTATTACATTTTTTATATTTTTATTAAACATAAGTTTTCGATCATATCATCGTCATCGTTGTTATACACTTGGGATTTGTTTATAAGTATATACTGTATTTTATATTTTTGTTTTGTTTTGTTATATATGTATATGTTTTATGTACATATATACATATGTAAGTATTTTGCTGCTGCTAACAATTTCCCAAGCCTAACACAAATGTCAAGTTTTTATATTTTTTTAAATAAATTTAAAATTTACAATAAAATGAAACAAACAAAATAAAAAAAAAAATAAAAAAAAAACAAAGTTGCATTTTGTTACGGTTTTATGATTTCTCTAGATTGGTCATATCATTTTACTTGTCCACCAGAGGGTGATTCACTGGTATCGTATTAAAATCCATGCTACTACAAGTGCCACGCCAAATTCAGACATACGTATTTAAATATGCAACAGTGTCGCATATTTTGATTGCAATTTGTGGCAGTCATGTTGAGTGATTAAAACATTTCAGATTGATGCGTATTTTTTTATATTGTGGAAGGGGATAATAATATTTGTGTGTTATATTCTTTTATTAGGCATTATTATTAAGTGGTCATTTGCATGACATACAAAAATATCCACTTAAAAAGTGTGCACATTAAAAAAAATATCATGAGTGAAGTATGTACAAAACTATTCTCTTTATTGCAAAATTATTTTATTCAGAGTATTATATGCAAAACCATAGAGTAACATATAGAGACGAAATTCTCGATTGACAATTGAACAAAATTTTTATTTTGTGTACAAAACTGTGTTATTATTTTCTTTTGTCAACAACAAAATATATTTGATTACAATTAGTTTCGTCTCTTGTTACTCTTTGTGCAAAACTATGCTCTGTCCATTGTATAGAGCGCTTATTTAAGTAGAGAATTGAATTCATTGGTTGATCTGTATAGAATTGAATTTGAACATTGATGATCTTTGTTGTGCGATTTATCTGATTTCGAATTTTGATGTTTTTTATTGATGTTCATGTGGTGTAAGTAAAGAGTGAGAACTAACTTTGTCCCCGAGGGTGCCGACCAATGTAGTAGAGCCATATGTAAAAATTCATTACCTTCATTATGACCTTTAGTTTGAGAATTATTGTTCAGAAAGACTGACGGAAATAGTTAAATTAACTCAGAAAGTAATTCTTTCATATCGTTTATTTTTATTTCCTATTATACCTGTTAGGATACCAGGTTTTTGCTGAGCAGACAATCAGAACAGAAGAATTTGTAAAAAACGACGCACATATTAATTTTAAAATATTTAACGTTGCTATTTGAATTAATAATTATTCCGAAATAAAATCTCGAATATTAACCAAAATTTAAAAAAAGAACTAATTTTTAATATGAAATATTTTCTAGTTCCACAACACATAGTAATAGTCTGTACTTTTTCCACATTGGCTTTATGAACAATGATTTTTGTTTCAAATTTTTACCTCCAGAACTAGTTCTGTATAAGTATTAGTTAGCAAGTACCCATTTTGGGAAAAACTATTTCTATAATCAATGATTTTTTATTAAGAACTAATTCTATATAAGTCTTCAGAGCTGTTTTATGCAAATGGGATATTCTGTAAAGGTCATTATTTAAATCAATTTAATTTTGTACTCTTCTTTTTAATTTTTGGAATTTGTAAATGTTTTTATACAATTTTTTTTCAAAAGGTGCTAGGAAGTCCATCGATAACAAGTAATTTGATCTCAGAAGTGTTATAGATTTCATACATAACTATAGCTCTTAAATGCTAGTTCTCAAAAACATTCTTTTAAAACGAATTTAGAATCACAATAAAGTTCTACCCCATTAGTATCAGAATTGGTTGTGATATCGCTAATTCTTAAAATGTTATTAAATAATCTGAAGTTCTTATTACAAAAATTCTTAACAAATAATTTTAGAACTTCTTAAAATTTTCTTGATAACTAGAAAAAATATTTCATTTTACATAAAAAGTACATAGATTTTCCTCTCCCTGAATCTCTTTCCCTTAGAAGGTACGATATTTTAAGAAACACTTTTATATAGGGTGTGCGATTTACGTTACAAAAACTGTTATTTTCACCAAATTAAATAATGCTGCTCTTCTGCGTGTATATCTGAATTGAGTTCCGATCGAAGAATATCTTTAAATCGATTCAAAAATTAAATCATAAAAAATAAAGTTGTTCAGATTAGACATAATAACGTTTAAGCTTTAAACTTTTTAAAAACTGTCGTTCTGAAGTTGATAAACGTGATAAATATATTTAACACACATTAGATAAATATTCATAATTAATAATTCTTCATGTGACACGCAATATATCATTAAAATATTATTTTGTATCATTGCAGTCAATTGAATTTTCAAAAAATAACATTTATTATATTATGTATTAAAGTCAATTTATGTTTTGATATTTTAGTATGATTTATTGCTAGACATACTGTATAAAAAGAAGAAAGAAAAAAAAAATACTTCTAGTTGTTTTTAATTTCTTTTCGTTTAATTTAAATATAACGTATGAACTGTAATCAGCCGAGCTTGACTGTACAATACCCTATATCAACAAAATGGAACGCGTTGTCAGAAAGTTTTATATACATATGACACTAAGCTAAATACACCTTTTGTCATTTCTTTGCATTTTTTGTGCGTAAAACCTGCTCATGGAGTTCAAGATATATTTTTTTTAAAGTAAACATTAGGTACTAAATGCTTGACCACTATAAAATTAATTACATATGTTTTCCCCACTTAAACAAATATTTATTTAATCTGAATAAAAATTTTTAGTTTTATAAAAAAAAAACAGAGGTCTAAACTTGGAAAATAATTAGGATGGTAAGTAATGTCTTCTAACATGTTTAAATATTAAACGATTATATTGCGAATTTCGAAGTAATACATTACATTCTTTCAAACATGACTGACAGGAAAGTAACCAGACTAACATTGACATTAATCTATATATATATATTTGTTTTTTGTAAAGTAGTTACAAAAAAAAATCATTGAAATAAAAAACCTAACACAAAAACACATGACTATTTTTTTAAGTGTTAAAATATGTGTGAAATTGAATTGTTTAATTACATATTTATTTGGGACACTGAACTTCTTCGAACAGACAACAACAGAAAAAGGCTTACTTGGCCACATTCATAATTCAATGACAACCAAATGAATTTGACACTTTTTTTGCCTGGAATTTATTTTTCTCTCTTTCTCTTTTAAGGCTTGTTATAATTGCTTTGCTTAGCCATTATAAACATAATCACTAATTAACTTTTGATACTTGTTTCCCTGGACAACAAACGTCTGTCTGTCTGTCTGTCTGTCTGTCTATCGTTTGCCTTAAAGGCATAATGTAATGATTGTAAATTTCGTTATACGTTTAATCACCGTCAATGTGGTCTGACCAACAGAGAAAATGACACCACTCTTCTATTATAAGAAAGGAGAAAATTCCCGTAAATTACCATAAAGTTTTTCTTTCACTTTTTTCTTTATAGCAGATTTATTTTTTGTTCGATTCATTTCATTGACAGTCGGTTATTTGATGAAACATTATCATTAAATTGTTTTATAAAAGGTGGTAAATTAATTGGATTTGCTCATTTAGATGTAGTCATTAATATAAACATTAATAGGAATGTGTGACCATAATGATTACAATAGCGTTGACGTTGACCATGATGGTGTGATGTTGATGGCTTTGGGAATGACATGCGCTGTAAAAATGTAAAATTTTCATTAAATTTCCTCCCATCTCGTTTTTCATTGTCCTCGCTTATTTTGTTTTGTCTGTTTTTTTTTTTTATTATCAAATTTATTAATAATTTTATTTTATTTTAAATAGAAATATGTATTAACTCTTAACCTTCTCCCTGTAGTATGCAGATTCTTGTTTCAATTGTCTTGTCTTTGGTGGAAGTATTTAATTAAATTATAAATTTGTTTAATATTTAATTACCCAAATAAAAACAATGTATTCTTTGAGATTTTATTCATAAATACATATTTAATTTAATTAAATTTAATAACGCAATTAACAAGAACAACAAAATCTTAAATTATTTTAATTTAATTGAAATTCATTTAATAATCGTTTAAATATTTATATTTTTAAAATTATTCAACAATTGATGTATTAAAGGAAACATTTGTCGATCATATAGTTTTGAGTTTGGAGTAACAAAAAACTTGGCATTAAAGAAACTAGAAATTTTTAGTATGAATGTCTGGGATAACTGAAAAACATAAGTATTTGTGGAAACCATAAGAAAACCATCATGTTTAGGTTAATCCCTTTTTCGACGGATGTTGTTTTTGGAAGTTTTTTATAAATAGTGTGCCCACGGTCATTTCGGTGACATTTTTAAATCTTCTTTTCAAAAAAGTTGCTGTTATGCTGAGATAGGAAATAACTATAAAACATATAGCGTTTGTAAATCTTCGAAGATTGTTATCAATCATAATAAAATTGCAACCATATTCAGTTAGGTGAAGAACTTATTGGTACCTAATATATTCGTACAATATCTTCAATTTTTTTTATTTATTTAATTAGTTATAAAAATCAATTAAATATCCCACAATTATTTAAAAAATACAGCAAAAATATAAATCTCTTGGGACAAAGTATTGTGTACATATAAAGTACTACATCTAACTTCATAATACTTATATTGAAATTAATATTGTGGTGGCCGTAATCTTCTGGATGATCGGACCAATTCTCGTTTCATCAGTGAATATTGTCCTTCCAGGCTTCCTCCAAAGCAATTTTAAGTTCATCCTGCTTGGACGTGCTTGTAGCGACATTAACGTTCAAATTCCCAACAGTGCCTCGATGGGTTTAGTCAGATGATTGGGAGGAAATTAAGTTGTCTTGGTGGTAAAGTGGTATAAGCAACTGACTATTCTGAACACGGTGTATGTTGGGTCATGTCTGTTGGACTATCCATTGGCCAAGACCCAAACCATCTACGGAATGCTTCAAATTGTCTTCCAATATACTTTATATTGGTGTGGTCGCATTACACCATCTATAACTACATTTCGCCACTACCAATTGAACTTTGGTTTCATCAGTAAACAAACCTATTCCAAAAATTCTTTCCGTCTTATTCATGTATGTTTGGCCAACTGCTAAATCGCAAATGCTGGTTTTTTTTTACTGAATCAGCGTTTCTTGAGGGGAATTCTACTGTATATCGCGCAGAATGTAAATCCTCCCTACTTTTTTGATGAACATTGTTCCGGTAGTTTGCGATTTGTTCGCTAATTTTGCCCGAGTTACTCTGATTTCTTGCCACTTCATTTTATACCAAGGTTCAGTTCCCTTCTGGAAACCTTTTTTTGGCCGTCAGTCTTGCACATTTTCAACAGATCCGCAGTTTTTTATACTTGTTTTCAATGTATTGTACTTGTGGAATGTTTGCAAATTGTACAATTTCTTATATTTCCTGGAGAGATTTTCTTTTTATGTTCTCAGAAGAAAATCTAAAGGTATTTAAAAAAATCACTCATCCAAGAGTCTAGACGTACAATTAATTGTACAAAGTATGACGTACAAATACGCTGAGTCAAACTAACATATATTTTTTATCTTTATATATATTGAAGATACTACGAATGCATGGGGCGTTAGTACAAATAGTTTATCCTAATGTATAAAGCAGATTATCATAGACAATAATCAATGTCTACTAAAAATTTTTAAACGCCTGTGTTTAAGAAGTCGCCTTTTTTTCTATAAACTTCCAAATTAAGTGGTTGAAAAATCTCAAGTCTGGTATATTTTATAAAAAATCATTTGGCTAAGTTTCTAGAAGATAGGTTTATTTTAAAACTATTCAAATAAATATGAATAAATTTCGGGTGCATCAAAATTAATTATTCAAGTTTTAGGCTGCATTAGATTTTTTTAATTAGTTGTTATTTACAAGAAGATAATAAGTATGACTGCATCTTATCTCTTTTAGGTTTAGCAGGATATGTGTCTTTCAAAATACACATTGACTTCCTTGGTAGAATATTTTTGTAGAATGCCGTTTATGTAAAAATATACCCGAGGTGTTTTAATTTTTGGGAGTATGTGGACTCTCCCGTTTCCTTTTTTATTTCTTAAATGTAATGAGCCAAGCTTACTTAGTAGATGTTGGTGCTGAATTTTAAAAACTGTATATATATTTAAATATTTTCTCTGAAATTTTATAATCTAAACTTTATACAATAAAAATTTGAAACTTTTTTTTTATTTTTTGAAAACGTATTATTAATTTGAACTATTGATAGATCAAGTAACAATTCCACAAACATACACTCATCGTCACCAGGATGGAACCAAATTAAATTTCAAAATAGAAGCGTTTTTATGAAGAGACCTTAAAGAATATGTTGATATTTTTTTTAAACTCCTTATTTAAGACAATAACAACATTTTCCAAATGTCTTGTAACGGAACTTTTTTTTTACTATTATGAAAATAAAGTGAAAAAATTAGCTACTTTAGGTTTTTTTACCAGGATATAACCAAATACAGTTTTTGATTAAATCTGATATTGGTTGTAATAATTCTTTACTTTAATCTAAATAAAATTTAAATTAAGGTCTTTGCGAGGACTTTCGTTTTCAAAATTTGTAGAAAACTGTACACGCTCCTCTAAAATGGTGTAAGTTTACTTCACTGAAAAATAATATCGTTGCAAACCCGCTAAAATAATTAAGAGTTCTTATGAAGTGGTAATGAAATACAATACACATGAAGAAAATTATAATAATAATGAAAAAGATGCACTTATACATCTTTAACACCGTGGGACATTCGAACTAAGCTTTGAACGTATCGAAGAAGATCAAGAATTTTTCGGCAGTTTACAACCACAACATTCAAAACTCAATAAATAACTCCCGGTTCGTGTCATACAGCAACCCCAACTAATTTATTTGGATTAATATTTGAGACTGCAAAAAATCGTCCTATATAATAAGGACGGCAGACATGTTTTTTTTTCTAAATTGGGTTCAAATGATATTGTTTTGATCGCTATGACTTTAATTTTTACGATTTTTACTGTTTTTGGGTGTAAATATAGTTTTCAGGAAATGTAAACGTTATCTTTCAAAGTTCTTGCATAACCAAAAATCTCTTTAAAAATAGGCTGGAATATCCATATGTTATATCCAATGTATTTATCTTCATGGTAATGTAGCTATACACATACCATATGTGGTTAAATTATAAATTTCTTACCAAAATTCTTTGTTCTTAAATGACACGCTCCCATTCTGACTACTACTCGATTCCGAATCATAAAAACAAACTTTGTTTTTATGATTATAATACACACAAAAACATATATTTTAAGCATTGATGTTGTTTTTTGTATAAGCAATGAGTTTAATTGGCAACAACAGTGTTGCTCTTATTGTTGTTTGTATATGCGGTGAGCTTGTATGTACATGAGCTTGTATGTACATACACACATACATACATATAAATAGGCTTGCTATGATTGTTTATTGTTGTTGGTTCTATATAAGTTTGTAAATCAAATCCATGTATGTTTAAGTGAAGGATGTTACAATTGATACTATTGTACTTTTTGCAACATCCACCTCAACGATGGTGAAGAGTGTCAATGATTCTCTTCACCATCGTTGTTTTTATGATTGCGATAAGAAATTCAGAAGATTTAAACGTCTGAATATTTTTCAACTCCGATATGCAGGGCTTCGAAAATTTAAAAAATTGTACCATTTATGGACTCGTAAAATTTTTCTGAACAATATATTGAAAATATTTAAGCTTTTAAAAGCTGTTTTCAGAAAGCAGACTTCAAGTTATCGCCGAAATGACCATTAATGTGTTTTCTCAACACTAACGTTTGGACAGCCTATGTATAAAAAATTCGACATTTTTCACTTATCTTTAAGATTAAATATTAATCTAATAATTAGAAAAAAAAAAATAGCGTTAACTGCATAATTAGGTAATAAGGCGATGTTAAACTTACTGATGCGAAAACGCAACAGCGGTCGGAAATGGGTTAACGCCATTGGAAAAGTTAAGGATAGATAATCAATAATATCTACGAAGTAAGATTACTGTACGACACTAAGAATGATCATATGGAGGAAATAAATTCGAAATTTCCGTCGAATAATAAAAATCCCTAAACGAGTCAATAAAAACGCATTTACAAAATAAATAAACTTTTGCACTATAAACTTAATAATAAAGTCAACTTAATGTAATAAAATTCTTTTTTTAATATAAAATATATAAACATCATGAATTTATTTGATATTTTAAAGTTGGTTATATCCAGATGGCACGGAAAATACTGGAGTATTTTACATATGATTTTGAATAACAGGTGAAAAGCACTTTTTTCCAACATACAAGAAGCATCTAAAAGATATTTGCATTAAATCTTGACACAGCATCACTTGCGATGTTCATTTTTTCTGAGGATTCATTACGATAATCACATCGTATATGAAGCCACCCAACTAGAAAAATCTAAGAACTCTGGTCTAGTGCCAGACATTTTGTTAATTTTTGTTAATGCCCAATCCCGTGAAAAAAGTGTGTGACAGTCCAGTCAATTAACCGCCTTTCGGTTATCCGGTTAATTTTGGTCGATTAACTGTTCGAATAATTGAAAACTGTCTAATATCACTATTCTCGACTTTCTTCACAGTAAATAGGTATTAATAAAGGAACATTTATTGGACTCATCCGACACTGTTTTTTTTTCTGGGACATTTTATTTAAAAAAAAGGCAACATTGAAAGATAAAAATTTTGTAAATTTTTGAACTCGTTAATAATAAGGCTATAAACATGCAATATACTTAATTATAGCAGAAAATAAGAAAGGTTATATTAAAACTACCGATTTATTTAACTTGAATTTGAATAACGTTTATAGTATTATACCTAAAGTCCAATTTTCTGAAACAAATGGGTGATAGATCTATTAAGATAAACCCTATATCTACATTAAGTCTCTAAATAACTATTTCAATAGATAAA
>MINK01189107.1:5337-23922 GCA_001735545.1 Phormia regina | reverse complement strand
AAAAAAAGCACTTAAATTTTAAACGTATAATCGTAAATTTTTTTTAATTAAATTAACAAATTATGATTTTTTTTGTTGCAAAGAAATACGTAATGCATACATATGTATTTAGTTTTTCACTTTTAAGCCGGTTTTTTTTTTAATAAGTAACCACTTTTTTACAAAAAAAAAAAAAAAGTTTGCAAAAGGGGAGCAAAAATCAATAATTTATTAATCGATTCAAATTGGAATAATCGATTTATGCAAATAATCATGACGAAATTAAACAGGTGGTAGAGGCATAAAAACACCAATATGGCGAATTAATAAATATAATTTTTTTTTATTTTATTTTGTATTTGGAAATGTCAAACCTGACATTTTTGACATCTCCAAATCAGCTGAATAAGTAAGGTTACCGGTTTTAATTCGCCAGTTTGAAATTTAATAAATAATTTTCATTATTTTCTAACCGATTATCTGAGTAATCGCATATTTAAAAATAAATTTTAGAATAAAGTTATTTTATTTGTATGATTTGTTCATTATTTTTTTTTAATAGTTACCCGGGTAATCACTTATTTAAAAGACTTTTCTAATAACAAGAATTTTCTAAAAAAATCATTTACATTTTTAAAATATTTAGATACTTAACTTACTTTTAAAAAAAAGTAGGTAGTTTTTTATTCATAAATTTTTGATTACCCGAGTAACCAGTTAGGAAATAGTGAAAATCATTCATTTAAAACCAACAATTCTCAGTTTTAAAACAATTTGTATATTAATTGATTAACCGATTACTCAATAAAATAATATTTTTTTAAGGACTTAAAAACTCTTACAATATTAAAGAAAAACTTATTTATATAATTATTTTATTTAAAAAAATAAAGATTTGAAAAATGGAATTTGAAAAGATTTACAATTTTTTAAACAAATTTGAAGTGGTTAATCGGGTAACCACTGATATAAAATAATTTATTAAACGATTACTCAATAAAATAATATACTTTTTAAGGAAAAACTCTTAATATATTTAAAAGGTTAAGATAATAATTAATATTTTTATTTTTAAAACAAAGATTTTAAAAATTTTATTTAAAAAATCTACATCTTTTAAACATTTCTTAACTGATTAATCAGGTAACGACAAATAAAAGAACATGTAATTACATTTAATAAACTTTAAATACTAAAATATTGAATTCTATTTGTAAAAATATACTTAATTCTTAATTCTAACTAAACGATTACTTGTGTTTAAATTAATTTTTGATGGAGTAACCACTTTTTAATTCATATTTTTATTACAATTATAGTTTTCATTTTTAAAAACATAGTTTAATAAAAAAATAAATTAATTAACCTTTAAGTATTTCTTTAATTAATTATTCGAGTAACCGTTTATTTAATTATTTAATTAAAATCCTAGTTAAACATATACAAAACTAAGAATCTTTAAAACTGACTTTAAATTTAGAATTTTTGTTAAAAAATCACAAAAAAATCAAAGATTTTTGAAATTTTAATTTATTTAGCAAAAAATGAATTATTTGAGTAACCGATTAACAAAATTTTAAGTAATCGCTAAATTTTTCTTTAGGATATTATAAAAATCTAAGATAAGTAGAATTTATATTCTACCTTTTTTATTGTGAGTTAAAAAGAAAAATTTTAATTAGTAACGCGAAAAATAATAGACTAGTTGAGTAACCGCTTTATTAAATTTTGAATAATCGCTAATTTTTTATTTTTTGCAAGATCTAATCTAAATTTTTTTCAATTTATATTATTTTTATGAAATTTATATAGCAAATAACCGTTTAAAAGTTTAATATTTAACGAGCAACCGTTGAACACTTTAGTCGACGGTTACTCGTTAAATATAAAACATTTAAACGGTTATTTGAATATAAATTATGAGTTAAAATGAAATTTTTTATTTAATATTGCAAAAAAAATAATCGAATACTTAAGTAATTATGTAATTAAATTTTGAGTAATCGATAATTTTTTTTTAGAATTTTATAAAAATCTAAGATTTTTAGAATTTCTATTATTTTTATGAAAATTTTAAAGCAAGTAACCGATTAATCGTTTAATCATTAACAAGTAATCATTGATTTTGTTGCATAGAAGCAGTAAACATTTTTTAAAATCATTATTTTTTTTATGAATTAAACAAAAAAATTGCTACTTAATATAACAAAAAATAATCGACTACTTGGGTACTTGTTTAATTATATTTTGTGTAAACAGTAACTTTTTACTGAAAAATTATAAAAATTTAAGATTTTTTAAAATTTGTATTATTTTTTTATTACAATTATAAAGCAAATAACCGAATTATTGGTTAAACATTAAAAAGTAACCGTTTATTTTTAATGGCAGTTTTTATAAAGTTGAATAAGGAAAATATTGTTTTCTATTGCAATTGATTATTTGAGTAGCCGTTTAACAATATCATATGTTATCGTTATAATTACAGATTAACAATATTTTACCATGTTATTATAATGAGTAACCGTTTATTTTTTCCAGGTGACAGTTTTTATAAAGTTAAATAAGGAAAATTTGATTTTCTATTGCAAAAAATAATTGATTCTTTGAGTAATCATTTAACTATATTATAAGTTACCGTTATAGTTGCAGATTAACAATATTTTAACATATTATTGTTGTATACATGACTCAAGTACATATATACAACAACAAATATCCTTACAAATCAACATTAAATTTATCGTAATTAAATCATATTAAGCTTTATCTGACCATAATTTAATTTATCGACAACCATAAAATCTAACCATAATATGACAGTACTCGATTATCGTTACCATATTATTTCTTTTCGTGCTTTTTTCAAACTAGGAAATCGAAAAATATAAAATTTTTTAGAATTTATATTATTTTTTAATTAAATTTAGAGAACAAATTATCGATTAAACGGTTAAATATTTATTTTTAGATAACAAGTAATCGATTAATTGGTTAAAAATTGATAAGTAACCATTAATTTTCTTTAAGCAAATAGTTAAAAACAATTTTTTTATATTATAATAAAATATTTACTACAAATAACCGGTTAATCTTTCAATGTATATATTAAGGAATACTTGAGTAACCTTATTTAAATGGTTACCCGAATAATTTTCATTGAATTTAGTTTACAACGAATTATATTCTGAACAAAAATTACTAAGGGAAAATAAAACAGCTGGTCGGAGTTATACAAAATCAACAATGAGGCGAATTCATTAGCTTTTTATAGATTTCGCCGCATATGCAAAAAAAAAGTTGTTAATATGAAGTTTGACAGAAGTTAATCAGTTCATTAAGCAAGTTCACCTGTTTGAATTCGCCTTAAAAATTACTTTTTCGTTTTTTATGATTCATTATTCGATTACTCGTTTTTTTTTGCGTTTTAATGGCCACACCAACCATTAATTCCTTTTTTATCCTAGTGCCACCCAAAAATAAAAAAAAATGTGCATTATTAAAAAAAAGTTGGCAATATTGACATGGGTGTGGGATGTTTGTCTTTTCTTTTACAAACTCACATGATTTAAGGCCAGTTTTAAGGAATCATTTACGATTTTTTTCTTTTATTAATTTATGTTTTTAATATTTGAAACATGACTAACATGATTTTAAAGTTTTTTTCTTCTGTTTACAGATAAATAAGGATGTCATTTAAAAAGTCGGCAAATGATAAGGTAAGGTCTATTTGTTTGTCGGTTGTAAATACATACTTAAAAAGGTGTGTCCCAAAAAAACTTTACAAATGATGAAAAATTAAAAAAATAAAAATAAAAATGTTGTAAAAAAATGTTAAAAAAGATTTATTTGTTTATGGGAAGGTATTTTTTAAGTATAAAATAACGCATATAAAATGAGTTAAAATATTTGGTAATAAAATCAATTCTTTTGGTAGGTGGTTTAACAGGGCGAAATGAAGTAGGTGACAGTAGTCCTACAGAAAAATCCATTGAGGCGAATTTATTTTTTATTTTTAATAAGCAACTTACTTAAAAAATAATTAGCTTATTAAATAAGTTCAGCTGTTTGAATTCCCTTTGTCAACACTTCATTCCTATAATATGTCATTATTTTATTTAAATATGGCATCTCTATTTAATTGCTTAATTATTATTATTGATGATACGGTTTAACTAATTGTTAACATGTTTTTTTTATATATAAAAACAATTAGTTTAAGTTGAATTAAATAAAATACATTAACAGATTAAAATCTTATAATGTCTATTTCTAAAACTTGTCTCTTGATTTAATTGTTTATTATCAGATTTAAAAGGTAAATTTCCTATCGATTAACATGTAAAAATGTTGCGAAAAAATCTGATAATTGTAATAAAATTTTAATGACAATGAAACAGTTAGAAATTATAAATTAAATTAGAGCTAAATAATTTAAAATCAGTAAATAAACATAAACAATTAGTTTTGTAATTGTAAATACGAAAAAATTTAGTCTATTTCTAATTAATTATTTTTTTAATAAAAAATTTAAATTTTATTAATTTTTCAAAAATATTTTAAATTAAAATGAACATCAAAAATCATACATTAATTTTAAAATAATGTCAAAAATGTCAGGCACAATAATAGAATAATAGCACTGATATAACAATAATTTGGCAAAGCGATAAGATTTTATGGATTTTTTTATTTATTATTATAATTTTTGACAAAATTTTGTTTAGCAATTATAGTTATAAATAGAATTATAAACTACGTCATTAAGAAAATGTCAACAAAACAAATAATTTAAAGAATGAATAGAAAAAAAAATAATATGGCAACATAAAAGTAGAGATTTAAAAATATTAAGAAAAATAAGAGTGGTAATCAAGGCAGATTTAATAAGGTAACTGCATTTTAGAGATAATTTTTTACTAGGCTTTTTATGTATGAAATTTTTAAATTATTGAGAGAGAAATTTATTATTTTATAGGGAGTTATACCTGATTTCTGTAACTATGTGAGAAATTTTTTATTTAAAAAAAAATAATACCCGTCTTGTATAACAACTGGGTGAGTAAGAGTAAATCAGTTATTTTTTGTTTACTTGATACCATTTTGTATATTACAAAATCACTCGATGATAAGCTAATAGACAAATATAATAATAAATTATTATTCGATTTGAAAACGTTTCAGAAGTTATAGAAACTAGGTAACTAGTAGTGCTTAATTTTTTCTAATTTTGAAAGCTTTAACTTTAAATTTTTCAAAAGTCAACTATATGACTTCTAAAGTTTATTTTTGACTACCAAAATTTGTAAAGAAAAAATATCTAATTATTTATATCTTCAATAATTTTATTTGTGCCTGGATAAAGTTAATACCAATAATATCAAAATTAAGTCCAAATCTTTTAAAAGAATTGCTTAAAGAAAAATCTTTCTCAGTGTGAAACCCTATTCAATTTTAGAAAATTAAAAACATTTTATATAAAATTTTTTAAATTTTTTTAATTAAATTTTTAATAATTTAAAAATATATTCACTATTTACTTTAAAATAAAATTATTTTATAGTATCTTCAGCTCAGTTTTCACATTCAAATAATACACGCAAAGTTAGCAACTTTTTTATTTTTAGTAAAAAAAAAAAACTTTCATAATTGCTCTGAACCTTTGACCTTTTAATATGTAGTAACAAGAAAACAACAGGGTGTATTTTTTTAAGCATGTGTATTCAAAAGAAATGATGATACTTTTGACATTTAAGATGACATTAATTTGTTATAAAGATGTGGAATCTACCTAAATTAATACCAAATTACTTTTGATATAAAAGACAACAATTTATAAAAATAATTTATGTTAAATATTAATAAAAATATTGAAAATATAATATAAAAAATTCCTAATTGTGAAAAAAATATAATAAAAGGAATTAAAAGTAATTTTTATTTTGATTTTTATAATTCTTAGTAGAATATATCGAAATAATCATTTAAGACCCCATAAAGTATTTATTTTTTGCGTCCTGGTTTGACGCAGGATAGTTGAAATCAGGATAGGATTCGAATAGGTCAATCTAGGAATGCGACATTTTTCCCAAATATTGTTTTTATATAATTTTTGTTTGTTATTGAACATGATCGAAATCGCTTAATAAACAAAAAAGTTATGGGCAAAATACTAAAAACACAGGGTGACCGCTGTAGCTTTATTTTATACTTTTCTGCTTATATTTCTTAAACAAAAACATATACGATGGTGAAATTTTCTACACATAGTATAAAGGTTGATATAAACTTATTAATCAAAAATGGTCGAGGTCCACCCACTTTACCGCTCACCAACTATGTACTATTTTAATTATAAAATATATAAAAAGGACTTTACTTAACATCATGAAATTTCCATTTTTTATTAAATTTAACATTTTTAGAGTTTTTAGTTAAAAACTTAATGTTGTCGATAATTGAAAAAATTATTTAAATTATAAAAGTCAAAAGTTTCTTGTATAATTCGAATTGGATTTCGATTTTTCTAAAGCTTCAAGTGACGCAACGCATAAATTATATTAACACAGTCGTTGCATTATTTTGTTATTAAAATTTTACATAATAATATATAAAAATTTTAAAATTTAATTTCAAAATTTATGTTGTTAGTTGATATACAATCGAAAAAAAAAAAAAAATTAAAATAAGAATAAATCAAGTGATAAAATTTTCGTACATAAGTACTTCAAAGTTGAACATTTTTCATCTTTGAAGTACTTCACGCAGAAGTTTGACGTACTGATTTGGCTCCGTTCCATATAAATGTATGTATTTTACTGCAGCTGTCAGTTGCAGTTGGAGCGAAAGTATTCTATGTAGTTGAGCTTTAAGTAAAATATGCTTTTAATTTATTAGAATACTTCGATTTCGATTAAAAAAACATTTAAATAAATTATATTAAAAAAATGATTAATAATTTAATTGAAGTTTCATACATATTTTCATTAACACCCTGTGTCATTTTCTTAGTTTTGAGTAATTTGTGGCTTTTAAAAATTTATTTAAAATTAAAATTTATTAAAAGAAATATATTCACCTTTGTTTTTGTTTTTTAGGGGAGTGAAGGATATTAGCAACAATGTTTTTAATAAAGTTGCTTATTAATAATAATAATAATTTCACAATATTTAATATTTTTAATCCATTTGACAGGTAGTTGTAGTAGTTTAAACAGGGCTGGTGCTGCTGTTGGGAGTTGTATTGGTTTTGTTTAAATATTTTTTTTATTTTGTATATAAAATAAATCCAATTTGTTTTATATCACAATTTTTCCAGGTCAACGTTTTTTTAGCAACAAAAAAATTATAACTTTTTTCTGATAAAATTTATAATAAAGATGATCAACAGGTAGTTTTAAAACAAATAAAATAAAGAACTTCTTTTTTTAGTTAAAGGTATGTATTTTTGTTATTAATTTATTTTATAATGAGATTAAATTTATTTTTATTTTTGTTTTGTTTTTTGCACTTTTTGGGGATTTTTTTTAAGGATTTAATTCTTTGTGTTGTATTAGCAAAATTTATTATTTATTTATTATTAATGTTACATATAAAGTTAACACTCGTTTAGACGTCAGCATTAAAAAAAAAGAACAAGAAAGCCAGACCTTGTCAAGGTGTGTAGTTGTGTTTTTTGTGATTTTGTTTTTGTTTTTATTATTTCAGGCAGACGCATAATATTATAACCAGACTATTGAAGATTCCTTTAGGATTTTACTAATACTTTGTTAGACGACATACACGCACAAATACACTTATTTAAACATTTGTATTTGTTTTGTTGTTTTATTTTCTCTTTTTTTCGGGTTTTTCTTCTTTTTTTAAAAGTAATAATGAAGTTTTATAAACATCATTTAACAAGAAAATAACAACAAAAACAAAAAAACCTAAACAAAGGCCAGTCTTAAAAACACGCACATATTTTCGCGTCAATTCTGTTTTCTTTTTTTTTATATTTTTCTTCTTGTTTTGTTTACACACACTCTTACACGCACTCCTAACAAAATATATAGAACGAACAAAAACACACGAACATTTAAAAATTCTGTCTGCACGAAGATTTAAACGAAGTTATTATTTATTCTTATTCTTGTTATTATTGTTGTTGTTGTTGCTGCTGTTATTATTGATGTTTAATATTAGACGAAGGATGTGGGTATGAAGGTTTGTATACATGTTGTTTTATTATTGTTGTTGCTGTTGGCTTTTTTATTATTAACATTACATTACTTTAATGTTTTTTGTTGTTGTTTATTTTTTATTTTTATATAGTGGCGGCGGCGTAGCTGCCAGCCAGCCTGTTTAGAATAGTGTTAAGCAGAGGCGTTAAAACGTAAGAAATTTTTCTTTCAAGGAAATTTTCACTTGGTCAAAGGATTTTTTTGTTTTAAATTTTTATTTAAAATTAATTAAAAGGTTTTAACAATTTTTATTATTTTTTTTTAATAATTTTTAATTTTAAAAAATTTATTATATTTTTTATTTATGTTTTAAATATATATATTTTTTTAATAATTTATAATTTTTTAAATATGTGGTCATAATTTTTTTTATTTAACATTTTTCATTTTTTTTTTTTTTTAATTCCAAACTTAATAATTTTTTTTCACATCTTTATGTTAATTAAATAAGCACGTTCTCGTTTCTCTTATTCAAATAAAATCATACTCTTTATTTTCAAAAATTTTCTTTCCCAAAACAATTTTTTTTAATTATTCTGCCAATCCAATTCCAAAAACAAAAAAGCCCAACTGCAGAATAAAACTTTGTCGTGAAATTTTATAAATTTTTTTGTTTAGTTTTCAATGCACGTCTTGTTTTTTTAACATTCACTTGTTAAGTGTAAGTTGTATATAAAATTCATGTGTTTTGATTTCTTTTCTTTAAAAATTTCTTTATAAAATAACAACAAATTGTATAAAAATTTTTCATTATACACAAAAATACAATTTTGTCACGAAGCGTTTTTTTGTTTTATATATTTTTTTTTCTTAATTTTCTTCTTGTTTCTTCGATTTCAATATTAATAATAATTTAACAATATATTTTTAATTTAATTTGTTTCTCACTACGCTCCGTTTCTAAAATGTGTTTGTTTTTTTTTTTAATATTTTTGTTTTAATTTCTTGCTTCATTTATATGCGTTTGTATTGTTTTGTTTGTTTGAGTTTCAGTTTCATACGTAAAAGAAAGAAAATACTCCGCTAACGACGATGTCCAAACAAATACTAAATCAATGATTTGTCAGTCATTGCCAGAGTCGTGAACTCAGTTTTTGTATATGAAATACAACAAAAACAACAGCAACAACACTAACACCACCATCAGCATTAACAGCAACAACAAGAAGAGCAACAAAAAAATGTGTATAGAAGAAAAAAAAAACAACAACACACTAAAATTAAAAGGCAAAACAAAACTCACACAGATACTCGGCTACACACAAAACACAAATGTACTTCATTCATGCACTCACTAATACATGCAAGAGCAAGTGTATTTTTTTTTGTGAGAGCCCTTCTTAACATTAAGAGAAAGAATTTTATGAGAACTTTAGTGTATACAGAGATGCATAGAAAAATAGTTCAGCTAAATAAAAGTAATAGATGGATGCGAAAAAGTAATGATTTTGTCATTGAAGGGTAGTACTTATTGCTGAATAAGTGCTGCAAAAGGTACTTATTTTAACCCACGGTTTTCATCTTCTTGCTTCTTGATCTTTTTCATATGTTTTATTCACTGCTTTTGAAGTTCTTCTGTTTAAATTTAGTTTAAGATAATTTTTTTTTTACAAAAATATCTATTTTTTAATTTGTTTAAAATGTCCACTTTTTAATATGTTTGGATTTATTTTTTTAAATCAAACAACATTTAGTTTTAAGTGCAAAATTTTTCAAATATTTTATCCAAAAATGCTCCTATTATTTTAAAACAAATTATTTTATTTGGTGCATAGTTTAGGGGGCAAAAAATAATAAAAAGGAAATATATGGGATTCAACACCTGAAATGAAAGAATAATTATGGAATTTAAAAACAGCTGTTCCGATTTCGATGAAATTTCACATGGTGATAGTGGAGCTGTAGGTGAGTTCAAGTTTTTAGCTTGGGTCATGTAGATCTATAGGGGGCGAGTCCACAGGCTTCCAAAATTGTATAAAGAAAGAATTTTGCTAAAAAAAGTTGCAGGCATTCGAATTTGAACTTAAAAAAAAAAAAAAAATAGATTTTGTTCCGTTTTTTTTTTGCCATAAANNTGCAGGCATTCGAATTTGAACTTAAAAAAAAAAAAAATAGATTTTGTTCCGTTTTTTTTTTTTTGCCATAAAAGGTATTCACATCCATTTTTTTAAGTAACATACATAATATCCTAATTATTCAAATCTGATATATTTTTCCGCTTAATTTCTCAAATCGCAAAGCTGTAATCAACAATGTTTAGTCTATAAGTCAAAAGTGTTTTTAATATTTTTGTAATAGACATTTTTTGCTCACTGATATCGGTTGGAAGAATAAACATTTTTCAAAAATTTTCAAGTTTTTTTGGTTATTGCATTATTTTATTCAACATCTCTAAACAAGAGAATAGCATTTTAAATTAAGCAACAAAAAATCTTCTAGGTATAAAATATAATTTACAAATATTCACTAAGCCCCGGTTTACACACAGCAAATTTTTCTTGCCGCAATTCTGAGTTTATGGGATAGAGAAGAGAATGAAATACTAAACTTCTACATTCTCTTTAACTCTCTCATTTAAAAAGTCAGAATTGCAGCAAGAAAAATTGCAGTGTGTGAACCCCGACTAACAAAAACTTTGAGACCCTGTGCACTCGACATTTTAGTATTTAAAAAAATAATAATAACAATACAATAATTGAATTACCTAGGGAAATTGGTTCAGATAACTATAATTTGTTTATCGGCTAGAAACATTATATGATTCTTCTACAATGTAAACTTTTGTAAAAAATCCACTGGATATTAGGGCTCAAATTTAAGCCCCTAATTTAGAAAATTAGCACAAAAATGAAGATATAAGTAGCTTCGACCTAATGGGTTTGACACTATAATTTTTTAATCAATGATTTTTCTACCAATTATAATTCTTAAATAACAATATTGTTTTAGGTTTGTTAAGAGATAATAAAAATACTTATAAAATTATGTAATTTTAATTTTCTCCAAAATTTATCTGCTCCCTGCTAAAGAATATATATAAAATTTTTTGTAACTTTCAAAAATATCCAAAACATGCTTTTAGTTTTATTTGTGGTAAAACTTCTCTTTTGGAATCATTTGCTATAAGTCATTGAAATCACCAATCTGCAGAAAATTTGTGCCAATTGTATTAATGAACCGGTCCCTCA
The DNA here is from genome assembly GCA_001735545.1 of Phormia regina. Classification (NCBI taxonomy): domain Eukaryota; kingdom Metazoa; phylum Arthropoda; class Insecta; order Diptera; family Calliphoridae; genus Phormia; species Phormia regina. Next base: position 12,534 of record MINK01189107.1, on the reverse strand, counting down.
GTACCAGTTGAATACCAACGTTCCAATTGAGAACCAGTTGATACAAACAAAAACTTATTTAACAGTTTATGTGACGCCATCGACATTTAGGAACAATTATGAAATAAATCAGAAACATAAATTTAATAAAAAGAATAATAAACAAATAACTAGTAATTAGTCACCTCCAATGACAACCCCATGTAGAAGTGACAGGTTCTTCTCATATAAAGTTCCGGAAAAAGAACCGCTCAGTAGCTCTGAGAACCTGTCTCGTGACTAATTTTGAACCGGTTCTCTTTACTCTAGGGCAGTTTCTCCAATGTAATAAAAAATTGCCCATAACAGATTTTTAAATTTTAAACGAAATATTCTATTAGGAAGTAAATAATTAAAAAAAAATAATATTCGCTATAACAAATTGTTATTCCAGAAGTAATAAAATAATTATTCGCCTTTTATTCGTGGTAAAGTTGATTAACATGATTTTAATCTTTATAAAAAAATATAATAAAATATATGCCTGGATTATATTTTTTTAAATTATGTGAAATCTATATTGATAAAATCCAGAGACAATTTTTAAGGAATAAAATAAAATAGATACATATTTAATTCAATTACTTACTGGAAATTTTGTATTGCAATTATCTAAAATTATTTTTCAACGTACCTAAAAATAAAAGAAAAAACATAAATTATTTAATTTTATTATACAAATAATAATAATAATAATAATAATAATAATAATAATAATAATAATAATAATAATAATTATATTAACAATCGGTTTTAGTAAAATTAAACTCATTATTTTTTTCTGCATAAACTTTGACACTTCAGCAGGTAATAAAAATGCTGATTGAATGAGGTCACCCCTTTTAATTGCACCTTGTTATTATAGTTTGGTGCTGCTTTATATTTAAAATACAAAATTTACTTTCAAAAGCTCTATTAAAATCAAATGTTCTACAATTTTAATTAAATTTTAAAAATTAATGTACATGTTAAACATATTACAAAGAACACAAATAGGTTTTCTAGAAGCTTGAGTCAAACATGGCTGTAAAATTACAATATAGAGATTGTGTCTATTATATAATCAGATCTTCTTTATATTAAGGTAATTTTCAAAACGTTTTTTTTTTATATATAAATTCCTTTAGATTAGTTCATTTTTCTCCATTCCTTTTTTTTTCTTTACTACTACAAAATAAATTTCTTTAATTGTGCTAGTTTTGTATACCCTGCTGTGTTACCTTATAATAATCGTCATCATCATAGCACATCTTAATCATGTTTTTCTTTATTCAATTTTAATTCTAAAATTCTTTACATTGTATTACTCTCTTATAAACTATCTCTTAACTAGCTCTTTAAATACATCGTAACAAGAATTCTCTTTAGACTCTCCATACATACAATGTATCTTAAAGATTAGTTCTCAAGAATAAAAGTAAAATTAAAAAAAAATTTACAAGTTTGTTTTATTCACTTTTTGTTGTTGTTGTTTGTAGTTGAATTTTTAATTTCGATACGAGACGATAAAGAAACGTGAAAATAATAAAAACGAAGTGCTCTTCTTTACGTCGCAAACACAAACAGACACACACACACACACAAACACACCTTTAAGCAAAGAGCAACAACAATTGTAAACACACACCATTCATACGCACACACTTTAAGTTTAGCATGACTAACCCACATACATTTCTACATACATACAAAAAAAAAAATCATACAGTCATAAAGTAGACAAAAAATACAAAACAAAAAAGAAGAAGAACAGCAACAATAATAATAATAAAAAATAAACATGTTTACCTTTTTTTCTCGTCTCTTCGGCTACTTAATTAACATTAAAAGCTGCCAGATGATTAAGAGCGAAAAAATATCTTTTAAACTAAAATCTTTTAAGAATTATAAAAAACTTAATGGAAAATTTAAATTTGAAAAAAATTTTATTAAAACTAAAAAATATTGTTGTTTTTTCTAAAAACTTTAATTAAAAAAATATATAATTTTGGCTACAATTCCATTAGATTTCCCTTTTAAACGACCAAATAACTCAAAATGAATTAATAAAACTCCAGATTTTTTTTAAAGAAAAAATTCGCCAAAATACATACATATGTCTAACATCTGGTAACTTTAAACTTAAGATGGTATTAGTGAGAGCATACACACAGCCATAAATTTTGCCGGTGAGAGAGACAGTCCAACAAAAACAACATGACATTGTCATTGAGTTTCTTTTTATTTTCTATTTGTGTTTGTGGTTTTCGTATCTAATAGATACATAAAATTTCATATCATACACAGTGAGAAACTTTATTTACCACACACTCTCTCTCTACCTCTCTTCATACATAAGCTTTTTTTTTTTGGTATGCGTTTGTTAATGTTGTTTGCTTCTTCTTTTCTTTTTGATTTTCTTTCAGCACTCTAATGAATGAAAAATACCGATGCAGTTTCTTTTTTAGATTTTCATCGTTTTATGCATAAAGAGTACAAGGTCTATGCTTAGAACACGTATTACCACTCTCCCTCTCATTTTAAAACATATCACGAATATAATTACAGTTGTATTTGTTAGATTCATTTAATGGATTTTGTACACCATAAACATGTACAACAAAAACAAATAAAATAAATAAATAAAAAAAAATAAAAAAATGAAGCAAGAAAAGTATTCAGAGAATGCAAGTGCAAATAAGGTAGATAAAAATAAATTTATTAGATATACAATACAGATGTACATATGTCTGTATATTTTATTGGTGTAGTTGTATTGTGTCTTATATTTGAAGGAAAATACCCAAAATACCCTATAATATTAAAATTTGAATATAGAAAATTGATAATCTTTTGGCAAATTTTGGAAATAAATTAATTAGTTAAAATTTAGTTTTTATTTTTATTTTTTTCATGTGGTATTTATTTAGTATTTATTTATTTAGGTATTTATTTATTGTTTATTTATGTGTTTATTATTTATTTTTTTATTTATTTATTTATTTATTTATTTATTTATTTATTTATTTATTTATTTTATTTATTTATTTGGAATTGTTCCCTGGAGGAATTATAAGAAATTTTTAAAATACAAAGAGGGGAAAATATTTATTGTATAAAATATTTACTCCCAGTAAAATACGGTCCAAAGAGCTTCCAAAAAATAACATTTTCACCATTTCAAATGTTGAACAAAGTGCATATTTTGAACATTTTTGGAAGTTTTTAAAAATTATTTCAATTACTTCATATATTTCTAGTTTTTTTTTTAATAGAAATACATGTGTTAATATTTGTATTATTCTCAAGAGAATTATTAATTCATATGGAATAAAATCCCAAAATTGTTTCCATTTATAAAGTGCATTAAGTGGAACTAGTGAATAATTTATAATAATTTTTGGGAATAGAAAATGGGGACATATAAAACTTTAGGAATATAACAAATTTAGGTTATTAATTTTTTATCCATTAATTAATTAATGCAATTAATTAATTTAGTTACAGAATTATTTATAGACTTAAGAATAACTTTTTACTGATCATATACTTATATATAAATTTATTAAGAAGTGGGCGCAGGTTAATGCAAAATTCAAAATAATTTCTAAACAAGTTTTAAAATATAAGGCCTCCAAAGAAAGATATAAATTTGTTCATTTATTTTCTCCATTTTATGTTCACAATTCTTATTTTGTATTGACAACAACCTGGCATCACTTTCTTTTTGCCATAAAAACTAATTAACATTTTTCTTAATAACAATGTATTTCTAAGATATTGCAAGTGAAACTTTAATTTTACTATCAATCATCTAAAATAAGAAAACTGCAACTAAAATGTTAAAAAAAAATTAAAAATAAAAACTTGAAAGTCATGCAAGACAAGTTTGATAATTGCAACAATTGAATTACAAAGAAATAACCCAGACATCTTATTTGTTATTGACTAAAAATAACAACAATAAAAACATAAACTTGTCGAAAGAAAACAAAAAAAAAATACGAAGCTTAAATAATTTTCAAGACATAACAAACACTGAGAAAATACAAAAACAAAAAAAAACTAGAATTGAAAAGAAAAAGAGACGAATAAAAATTTAGATAAACTAAACTTCATTGTCATGCAAACGAAAAAGAAGAAGAAGAAGAAGTAGCAGAAGAAAAAAAATTGAGCTTAGATGAACAAGTTCAAGTGTATGAAAAACATAAACAAATACATAAACTTGCTAACATGCACTCATTTAGAAATACCATAAACTTGAACACACCCATACACACAACATACTCTCGCTCACTCTCTCTCTCTCTAGCTCTTTCTGCAATTGCATAGAGGAAAATTTATGAAAAGCTCTAACATAAAACTGCATAAATAAATTTGAAAATTCACACCGGCATTTTTTTGTATTTGTATGTTTTTGTTATTTACTAAATGCTTAGAGAGAGAGTGAGAGATAGTAAAATCAATTTACTCTCCCTTAAAAGCTAAGTTTTAAGGGAAAATTCTAAAAAGCATAGGAAAAGTAATTAATAAAGGTTAGAGAAAATTCTAATTAAACATTAAAATTATCTATGAAAAGTAATTGAGAGAGAGAGAGAGATTTTTTTTCTGAATACATAGATAAAATGCAATGAAAACTATTGCAGAGAAAAGTCAAAGTCAAGAGAATATTTGTTTGGAATTTTAACAAACATACATACACACATACATATAAAAAAAATATCAAATTTTAAATGATGCTAAATATAGCGGTTTTTACAATAGTAAGAAATTTAGTTAGAGATTATAACGCAATTAGTTTATGTTTTTAATGCTAACAGCAGCATAAGTATATAGAAATTCTAATATTTTTTTAAATCCTTACTTAATGACTTATGTTATTGTAGCAGAACTTGTATCAATTTATTTTTTAATTCGGTCAGAAAATAACTGCAAATAGTTGTGTAACGTGGTTTTATCGTCGGCTGAGGTAGTCTCCAGTCTCGACTTGTGGATCCACAAAAAATTAAGTAATAACACATTTACTTTACGTTAATACTTTATGATTCAGTCTACTTCGAATTCAGCAGATTGTGTCGGATTAGAATGATAGTTCGGGTTTAGCAGGTCAATTTTGNTTCGTATGACGTGTTAGGGATAATNAGGTTGATTTGNTCNATATTTCTGGTTTTGTGNGTTGATTCNGTATCGNATGTTANGGAGCTTAAATCTAGATTATTCCNTTACAGGTGTACATGTCAATGCCTNAGTATTGAATAGTAGACCGAAGCCTCTGTACTGTATAGTAACAGTCGNCCGAAACGTNTCTATTGAACAGTAGACCGAAGGCCGAATNCTCTGTATTGAANNGTAGGNCAGAANTCTCTGTANNGAACAGTAGTCGAAANCNGAAGNNTNTGNATNGAATAGTAGAAGTCTCTGTATTTAACAGTAGACCGATGCTTCTGTATTAAACAGTGGACCAAGTCTCTGGTGCAATGTATCACTATGTTCTCGAACTAGGCCCTAGACTCAAACATAAAAAGCTGATCGATTCGCCTTAATAGCTACCGTTTCGTATCAGTCGGTTTCGATAATGTGGCTAATTTTTGTCTTGGTTGAGGAATCACAACCCCAAACCATAGAGTATATGTCTGAAAAATGTTATAAACTAAATGAGAATTATAAAGTTGAACTAATAATTTTCTTTGCAGTTGGCTTTCTGAAATCTTTAAATTTACCAAGGAGGACAAAATTCTTTCGATCTACGTCCTCCGTCTATCCAATTAATTTTTCCAAGGTAACTACATTTAAGCAGCATTTCATGTAAGTTTACCGTTTGTGATGTTTAAATGACAACGTTTGACTAATGTTGCTTGAAAAAGCTTCTTTCCCTATACGGCAGCGGAACACGATGTAACGTAAATACAATGTTTTCATTAATAAGTTTTGCTATCAAAACAATATGTAAAAGGATTCAAGAAACAGCTCTAATTGTCCAACCGACAAAGATTCAAGTACAATATGAAGCAGTTCTTATTGAAAATCGAATCGATGGAATTATTGATAAACCAAGACCACAAATCGTATCATATATATTAAAACGAAGCACTGGATAAATGAGAGCACAATGTGGAAATATCAGACGGACTACCTTTGTCTAACAGATTTCCTTTTATTATTGAAACTTGACGTTGTTGTGATGTGATGTCTGATTCTGTTGAAAACAGAATTCTCGCACGTTGCTCCGTGACAGTTGTTAACAGTGTTGCCAAACAATGCTTTTTTCTTACAAATAAAAAGATATTTAACAAAAGAAAAAGGAAAAACCATTAAATAAACAAAAAAATAAATAAACCAAAATAAATACATATACAAACAATTAAATAAATAACTTTGTGGCTTATTTAATTTCAATCAGAGTTGCTCTTTTACGCCTATATTCAGATGAAGAATTTATGGTAACTCTGAGTTTTTGATTACAAATGCCAAAAACATATATCACGTTATAAGTTTTGAATAATTGCACAAAATTCTTCCCGTAAATAAACGGGACATCAACATCACATAAATAACCAACTAACCCGGCTTTAAGAAAATGTATCTTTTATAGGCAAAACTTATTAGGCATTTTCTCTCTCTCTCCAGAGCTTCAGGAGCTCCAAAATTTTTGATGTTATCATTGTTATGGATTTCCAAGTCCAGATCTGTTTTACAATGAAGGAGAGCGATATTATTTAGGTCACAATCATTCACAATGAAATGATTGAAATAGATGAGGAGAATAATCTGACGAATGAAGAGATATGGAAACAGTTTGCGGAGTGTATTTTAGACAATTTAAGTATCGATTTTGAGCTAAAAAATTAAAGAATATGCTACTTCCTACTCATGTTAAATCCATGAAATTATTGAATTTATTTCAAAGTAAAATGAACACCATGGCTCTGTATTTAATAGTATGTATTATGAGTTGTACAGTGGTTCCATAACGTTCTTTTTATTAATATGTTACTTTTGAACCGTTGGAAATAGCTAACAAAATAAAATATGATGAGAGAAGAGTTTTGGAGTTGATTTAAAGGAGTACAGGTCCCTAGCGGGTAAGGGGACAGTGAGAAGGCCCTCCGGGTATATTTTTTTAATAGCTAAAAATTCATATGATATGACAGAAAATAAATTTTATATAGATAATAGTAAATCGTAAATCTCCTCATAATA
>MINK01189105.1:320-11014 GCA_001735545.1 Phormia regina | reverse complement strand
AATAGAGAAATTGGACGTAAAATTGGTCGTTCGGAAAGTGTGGTGCGAAATTTCTTTAAAAAAGGTCATAATTATAGAGTTCGCAAATCAACAAAGGGTAATAATAAACTAACAAGAAGACAACTTAATCTAATAAAACAAGAACCACCCCGCAACAAATTGAATTCCACACAAATAAGGAATAAATTAAATTTTCCTGTGACTTCCAAACACGTTGCACACATTTTACGAAACGATGAAAACATAAAATGGAAAAAGACAAAAAATGGAAAAAGCCGAAATGTAAACCAATGCTAAAAAAAACACCATAAAGAAAATCGTCTAAAATTCGCAAGAAAATATATGAAATGGACAGATGAGTGGAAAAAAGTAATTTTCTCTGACGAAAAAAAAATTAATTTAGACGGTCCAGACTCATACTCATGCTATTGGCACGATTTGAGATCTAAAGATGTTCGGATGTCAAAACGTAATTTCGGTGGTGGCAGTGTTATGGTTTGGGCAGCGTTTTCTGCAGTTGGCAAGTCGAAAATTTGTTTTGTTCCGACAAAAATGAATAGTTCGATTTATAACGAACTGTTGGAAGATGCTCTTCTCTCTTTTATGGACGAAAAAATGGATGAAGATTGCATTTTCCAACAAGATAATGCTGCAATCCATGTTTCTAAGCAATCGAAATCTTGGTTCAATGAACATGGCATTCCTTTGTTGGACTGGCCGGCTTGTAGTCCGGACTTAAACCCAATGGAAAACTTGTGGGGATACATGGCCCGTAAAGTTTATGCAAATAATGCCCAGAATGAAGGCATAAAGACTGTGACAGAGCTGAAACTAAGAATTAAACAAGTCTGGGAGGAAATTGATTCCGATCTGCTTAAAAAATTAGTGGAATCAATGCCAGACCGTATTTTTGAAACAATCCATAACAAAGGATCATCCACACATTATTAATAATGCTACAATGGCCCAAACATTAAAGTGCGTTTATAGGAAAATACCCTTAAAAATGGCTGTTAATATCGAAAATTAAGTAAAAAAAAAAAATAATTAAAGTACAAATGAATTTTTTTTGTAAACAATATTTTAAGTGAAGTCTTAACTAATTTAATACACAAATTTATAGCNCCCTAAATATTTTCTTGTTTAATTTTTACCTTTTTTTTTAAAAAAAAGTAGTGNGCGTTTATAGGAATATGCTCCAGTGTANAATAGATCCAATTTTTTAAAAAACTCAGTTCCACTTTATGATATAATTTTAATGTCCTTTAAATTATTTCTTGCTAGAGAATATTATCTTTCAATTTAGCGGAATTATGCACAATATGTCGTATTAGCTTCTTTCCGTATAAACACTAATTAATTTCTTTGCTACCGCTCAATTTTTTGGTTTTTGTAATGAGAAGAAGCAGAAACAGCCCATAAAACAGGGGATACAATGAACTTAGGAGAGGGAGTAATATTTTCTAAGGCTCGTTCATATATATTTCTGAGTTAATGGAAACATTTCTTTAAGAATTAATCTTTTTTTCTTGAATATGCGTATGGGTTCCCAAATCAAAAGCTTTCTTGGGAATTTTAATTTCTTTGAGACACGACATTTTTCTGCTATAATCCCTTTAGTATGTGCGATATAGAATTTCTGGCTAGGAAATGGAAAAACAACAGCCAGTACAAATGTTTCAACATCTATTATGTACTAAGGATATGAAAAAATTCGCCTGAATAACATTCACATTATTTTTTCCACAAATTCTTGCTAAGTTTTCTTTCTTACTTTATACGTCTTCAGGCTAGATTTTCTTTTAAATATTTTAATAAAGATTTAAAGCAATTAATTTTTATGATACTTTTCTTCCAGAGATTAGGTGATTTTTTTCTCAAAATCCTTTCTAGATTGTCTGAGTCATACAGCCTGAAGATATCATTTTTCTTTCATTACCAGGATTCAATTCCGTGATCATGACTTCTTTGTATAATATTATGATCCAAGTAACTGTATTTTATGACACGACCGCATTCCTAACAATTGTTTAATATGATCTTTATAAGATGGTAATAAAAATGTCAATTATGTGTTTGGATTTTTTTTTTTTTATTGAATTTCCATTTAAAGAAAAACTAATTTTATTATTACCAAAAAATTTGCCCCACTGCAAGTGATCATAATGACAAATTAAATCCAGGTGACAGAATTATTTATTTTTACCACATCAACATTATAAGCCCATGAGCATAAACGGATTTTTTCGTGCGCAGTCTTTTCTTTAAGGTGGGGGTCCGATAATTTTTTCCATGCGTTAAAATCATTAACACAAACGCATAATACCCCAACTATCTATAATGGTGTAGGGTGTAAAAAGTATTTTTGAAAGAGTAATTTCGACGTGAATATCTCTTAAACTAAAGGAGATAAACTATACATGCAAGTACTATTTTATAGATTTCCAAGGACATTCTACATATAAAATTTCTTTTTTGTCATGTCATAAAAAAATTTATGGCGATTTTTTCAATTAACATATAAAAGTATATTTAAAAAAAAAAAATTACCTCACATATCTCAAGACTTATTCCCGATAATGGAAAGTCGAGGCAAAAACTCATAATTAAAGTGTAAATACATTTTTAACTATAAGAATTTTATTAGGTAAGTAAGTCTATTTTTTTCTTTATTCTGCCAAACACTTTGCAGAAATATAAAAGTCTTTAAATTCGGACTTTATTTGAAGAACTTTTACATATTCGAGGTAGTCAAATTTGACACCCTGTAGAATATCTTGTGTTATCACAGGGTATCTACAATATAATTTTTCTGAAAGCCTAGGTCCTCTTATGAAACTTTTCCATATATTTCCATTTAATCCGAGCTGTAGTTTTGGAGATACAGATTTATTACCAAAAAAAATTCGTTTGATCCCACTGTGTGTTGTAATATATTATATATTTTATATATAAATTTCTTATTAAATTTCATATTTCTCAGTTAAATTGTTAATTTGTTTTTAACAAAAATAAACAAAAAAGTAATAAAAAATAAACTGTAATAAAAACTAATTGTTATTTTTCTCAACACTTGCATTAACCAATATTGAAATTTTAATTAAAGTTAAGACAAAAACTTGTGGTCTAAAAGCAAATATTATACTTTTAGTTTAATTGTTTTTTTTCTGTCTGATTTAAAATTCCTTCAAATAAGCCTAAAGCGATAGGGAACGATGAGAAATTTACAAAATCAAAAATAATTTTGCAGCTTAAAAAATCTAAAATTCAAAGTAAATCTATTTAATAAATTTCAAGCTAAAAATAGAAATAACCAAAAAAGTGAAAACAAACATAAGGGTAAAATGTAATTTAATTTGAATTTTCTACATAAGGAGTTTAACATTTATTAAATCAGAATTTGAAACTATTTAAAATTGTTAACTTTTTTTTTTGCACACATATACACCAAAAACAAAACAATTCTTAGAGAATATCTCAAAAACTTTAAAACTCTTCTTTATAAAAAATGTTCATCACTATGGCACGTTTGTATATGAGATTCTAGCAACCATCATATNNTTTTTCAAAAAAAAAAAAAAAAAAAAAAAAAAAATCTGGTCATGGTCAGGAGAAGTTTTATGATATTTAATTTATTTTTACAAATTAGTTAAATAAGCAAAACGTTACTCAAATTCAAGGATTCCATAATACCTCCTCAAATTGTATATTAAAAAAATCGAACAATTAAACATATCATATCAGGGTCTTAAAGTTAAATCCTTCGTCTTAATCTAAATTTATAAAATATATTTCTAAATATTGAACTTAACCTAATCCCCACTTAATCTTAACTTAACCCTCTACTGTAAAACTCACACTCTCTCCCAATAATTTCTTAACCTGTTCAAACAAAGTCAAATGTTAAAGAAATTCAATATTGTTTTCCAATCTTGCACTATATCTTCCTCTCTCTTTTTCTGTCTCTCCGCCTTACTTTGCATACCCGCATCTGTCTTCAGCGTTTGGAATGTTAAAACAATCACTCACTCATTCATTCATTCATTTAGTCATTCTCGTGGCATGTTCTGGTGTTGACAGTATATGCATTTATTGCTTGATTGAGTTGACAAAATGCATTGTGTAGAGTGCTGACAGACGTCAGGCTTTTATACAATACAAATAACTATTGAGAAAGTATTGGTTTGGTTTTGGTAAACGATGAAAATTTATAGTAAAATATCCTAAAGAATGATGGTACTGGTGACTGGTAAATATATTTACAAACAGACATACTTATTTACAATGTAAATTTCATGTATAATATAAAGAAATGATTGTATATAGACAAAAAGTACAGACTTACATACATACATACGTGTATGAGTGTAAGAACGTTTGAATAGTGTTTTGTTTAAAACCACCAAACATCTGTTAAATGTGGTTAGAACAAATGTCAAATTTAAATGCGGTACTTGAAATGAATGGATGGAATGAAGTGATGTGGTGCAGGGGGCTAATGGTACCCCCATTAAGAGGGGGATTTTTAAAAGAATATGTTGTATATTATATATTTACTTAGAGTCAAATTTTAGTTTAATTTATGGAACTTTGGATGTCATTGTATTAGCTTTAATCGTGGATTCTTCAAAAGCTCTATTTAAGCTTTAAGCTTTGTATTTTTTATGGCTCAGTTCAAACTTTAATAGTTAAAGTTTTAATTTAAGCCTTAATTGATGGTATTTGTAAACACTATATATTTCTCAAAATGAGATCTTGTTATACCCCCATTTTAGTCCTAATTTTAAGCTTTTTATAGACAAGTTTTCTCTCGCTTTAATGTTTCATTTATAACTTTAATATGATGTTTTATTATCCAATTGAAGTCTTAATTGTTGTTATTTTCAATCTCTATATATTTTGCAAAATTTGAGCTTTTAATTCAGGCTAAAACTGATGTATTGTTTTAGCCTAAATTATAAGCTCTTTATTGTCATTTTCCCGTATGTGTCTTGAGACTTTTTGTAGCGAATTAGGTTTAATTGAGACAAATTTTAATTCGTTTTTATTTTATGCTTTAATTTAATCTTAAGCTTTTATCTTGAGCTTTTTATATTTTGGTCTTACTTTTAATCTTGTAGAGAACTTTTAGCTTCAATTTAGACTGATTTTAATTAGTTTTCTTTTATGCTAATTTAATCTTAAAATTTTATCTTGAGCATTTTAAATTTCAGTTTTAATAGTGTGTCTCTTTATACACCATTTTAAGCTTTAATCGTTACAATTCTTTATAAGTAAGTTTAAGCTTTTTATAGAATAGTTTTACTGAGCTTTTAAGAAAACTGTTCAAGTTCATTCGTTAAAATTTAAGCTTTTTATACTTTATACTTTAAAATCAAATTGAAGCTTCTATCTGGAGCTTTTTGTAGTCAAAATTTAGTTTTAATCATTGGAATATTTATAATAAAATTTAAGTCTCTACCTGGAGGTTTTTCAAGTTCAGTTTTAACTTTAGTTGATAAAATTTTTGTTGTCAAGTTAGTGCTTCTATATTGGGCTTTGTAAGTTTAGTTTGAATTTTAATTTTTATATCTTATGCTTCAAACAATTTTATACAGAAACTTAAGTTACTATTTTAAGCTTTTTATAGTCAAGTTTTAACTTTAATTGTAGAAATTGTGGTAGTCAAACTTAGCATTTATTTTGAGCTTTGAATAGTCAAGTTTTAAGTCTAAACTTTGAAAGTTTTTATAGTCTAATATAAGCTTTTATCTTGAATTATTTTATAGTCTAGTTTTAGTAATAATCGCTCGAATATTTATAATCAAATTTAAGCTTTTATCTTGAGCTTTTTAATGTTCAGTTTTCACTTTAATTGATGAAATTTTTAAAATAAAATTTAATCTTCTATCTTCAGTTTTTTATAGTCGAGTTCTAACTTAAGCTTCTATCTTGAGCTCTTATTAGACAAGTTTTAGTTTAATCGTAGTCCAAATTATGCTTTTATCTTAAGCTTTTTATAGCATAGTTTTAACTTCAATCATTCAAAGTTTTAATAATGAAAAGTAAGCTTCTATATTGATCATTTATAGTCAAGTTTTAGCTTTTATCCTTGAAATTTTTACAATCCGACTTATACTTCTATCTTGAGCTTTTTAAAGTACAGTTTTAACTTTAAATAATGGAACTTTTTGGGCAACTTTAAGCTTCAAAATTGTGATTTTTTAGTTCTTTTTATACATCAGTTTGTTTTGACATTTTATTGTCAAATACAAGTTTTTATATTAAACTTTTTACAGTCTAGGTCTAACTTTAATCTTAAGTCTTTCTATTCACTGGTTTTAGCTTTAATCGTTGGAATAAAAATTAAGCTTTTATAGTGAAATTTAAGCTTTTATCTTGAAATTTTTATAAATGAGTTTATACTTTAATTGTTGGAATTTTTATAGTGAAAATTAAGCTTCCATTATGAGCTATTCATAGTCCAATTCTAGTTTTAATCATTAGTCTTTTTATACAGCTTTTTTAAGTTTAATAGAGGGATTTTTATAGTGATTTTAGCTTCCTTCTTGAGCTTTTTATAATCAACATCTAGTGTTTACCGAGAATCATTTTGTACACCAGTTTATGCTATAATCGTGATTGATTTTATAGTCGAGCTAAAGCTTTCAACGTTTTCCTATTTATAGTATAATTTTAGCTTTAATTATAAGTCTATAAATAGCTTTAATTATAGGAATATTTTAGGTGAAACGCAGGTTTCAATCTTGAGCTTTTTATAATCAGTTTCTGGTTTAATTTTGAGCTTTTTATAACCAAGATCTAGTGCTAACCGTGAAACATTTTATACACCATTTTAAGCTTTAATTATGAGTCATTTTATAGCCGAGCTAAAGCTTTTTAAAACTCAGTTCTCTCTTTAATCATAAGTATTTTTAAAATCTAGTTAAGAGCTTTTTTATAGTCCAGTTTTATTTGTTAATTTGTAATACAGGAATACAACCAAAAAATATCATTAAATTGATATTATAAGCTTTCTATAGTCCAATTTTAGTTTTAGTCGTGAGTCTTTTTATATACCTTTTTAAGTTTTAATAGTTGGAATTTTTATAACCAAACTTAAGCCTTTATTTTGAGTTTTTTTTAGTCTATTTCTAGTTTTAATTCTGAATTTCTTATATGCCACTTTAAGATCTAGTGTTAACCGTAAATCATTTTGTACACCAGTTTAAGCTTTGGTGACATCCGAAATTGGGTCTATATGGGAGCTATTCCATGAAATTGTCCACTGTCATTTATATTTATAAAAATGTTATTTGTGTTAAATATTAAATTGATATTNNTTGATGGTGGGTATAATAGATTCGGCCGAGCCGAATATAACATTCTCACTTGTTTATAGTCTAATTTTAGATTTTATTATTAGTCTATCCATAGCTTTAATCATTGGAATATTTAAAGTGAAACTTAGGTTTCAATCTTGAACTTTTTTATAATTCAGTTTCTGGTTTAATCATCGGAAGTTTTATAATTACACTTAAGCTTCCATCTTGAGCTTTTTATTAGCATGATCTACCCATGAATTATTTTGTACAATAGTTTAAGCTTTTATCATTAGTCATTATATAGTCAAATTAAAGCTTTCAACGTTCTCATTTTTATAGTATAATTTTAGTTTTTATTATAAGTCTAGCTTTCATAGCTTTAATTATTGGAATATTCATAGAGAAGCTCAAGCTTCACTCTTTAGCTTTTTATAATTAAGTTTCAACCTTAATCGTCAGAAGATTTATTTCTACACTTAATCTAATATATCTAAGGCGTTTTATAATCAAGATCGGGTCTTAACCTTGAATCGTTTTATGCACCAGTTTAAACTTTAAACGTGAGTCATTTTATAGTCGAGTTAAAGCTTTGAACGTTTTCGTTTTATAGTAAAATTTAAGCTTTTATTATAAGTTTATACAAAGCTTTAATCATTGAAATTTATTTCTATAATTTCTCTCTTTAATTGCGATATTTCTTTCACTCCAGATTATGTTTTAATCGTGAGTTAGTTTTTTCTCAAGTCCTAGCTTTAATCGTTTTTGTTTTTCTAATAAAATTTGAGCTTTCATTTAAAGCTTTTTACAATAACGTTTTAGCTGTAATCATGAATTTTTTTATAGGCTATTTCACGTTTTAATTTTGAGTCTTTTTAAAACTCAGTTCTCTCTTTAATCATAAGTATTTTTATAATCTAGTTCGACCCGTAGTTAAGAGCTTTTTTATAGTCCAGTTTTATTTGTTAATTGTAATACCTTTTATATCGCACAAATATGAATTTTAAATTTAATTCCTTAAATGTTCTAAAATATTTTTTATCTCATTTTTTCTATACATTTTAATAAAACTTGTCCATAGTAAACAATTAGAAGATAAAATATCTTTTACAAAATTCAAACAAATGCATAATGGAATATGAAAAAAAACTGCAAAAAATATTAACAAAAAACACACGGCTATTGGTGTACAAAAAGGCAAATCATTACAGCAGTTGAACACCCTGAATAAATACAGGATATACAACTAAAAAAATACAAATTTCCAAAGACAATCGAATATGAAGTTAAGGACAGACAGAAAGATATTTTACAGACAAACTGGCTACCAAAAAAAAAAAAAAAGTATTTTTCAATATAAAAGACTTAGAAAAAGTGTAGTGTTGTTGTTGTATTTACAGAATAAAATGTAAAGAAAAGAGCATCCATTTATGCCTGAATAAATACTCATGGAAATAATAATACTGAAAAATTGCAGGAAAAAAGAAAATTACGTAAAAAAAACTGAATTGGTAGAGAATCAATGAAAGACATAAAGAATTTTTAACTATAGAATTTTTGAAAAAAATATATGGTCATACAGAAATATAGCAGAAGTGGGGAAATATATAGAAGGAAAGAGCTTCTATATATTTCAAAGGAAATTAGTCACAAAGAACTTCTCTAGGGCGACAGGATTTTATTGTCAATTATGGACCGATCTTCATGAAAATTTTGCACTGTCCATTTTTACTTATAAATTGTTATTTGTGTCAAATATTAAATTGATTTTATAAACTTTCTAATAGGTTCAATTCTTAGTTTTAGTCGTGAGTCCTTTTATATTAACACTTTTTAAGTTTTAATAGTTGGAATTTTTATAACCAGAACTGAAGCTTTTATTTTGAAGTTTTTTTAGTCTATTTCTAGTTTTTAATTCTGAAATTCTTATTATGCCCACTTTTCGCTTTAAAATCGTTTCATTAAGCTTTTATCTAAGCTTTATATAATTCCAGTTTAAGCTTTTTATTGGAAGCTTATAGATTATACTTAACCTTTTCTATCTATAAGATCTAGTGTTAACTCGTAAATCATTTTTGTACCCAGTTTAAGCTTTGTGTGACATGAATTGGTCTTATATGGGACTATTCATGAAATTTTCCACTGTCNNAAAAAAAAAAAAAAAAAAAATATTTTTTCACAATAATTCTTTTTTCCCATTTAAAACACATTGCATAGCTGACGTAATTCTTTTTTATACAGAAAAAGACCGAAATCAATACATTTTACAGAACCGAATCTATGAAACTTTAAAGTTTGTTAAGTCAAGGAAAAATTAATTTTTTTACATTGGCTTCGGGAACAAATTATTTATGTTGTTATTGCTTTTTCACATTACAATAGTACAATGCTTTTGGAATTTTCCGTGACTTATCAAACTTTAAAGTGGCGTAGTTTCGGTTCTGTAAAAGGTATTGATTTCAGTCTTTTTCTGTATAACAAAAAATTACGTCAGCCTACAACAGTATATAAAAATATTTGAAATCGGACGAAAAACTAAAATTTGGCAAGCGAATAAAAAGTTTTGATGTCAGAGGTACATAACTTTGAGTCCCCTTAGCTCCTCTCTTGAGGGGTTTCTTATATCTCCTTTCCAAACTTAATATTGTTCACTCATCTGCTACGCTTATACTAAATTTCATTATTATCCAACGAGCCGATCAGAAGTTACAGATTTAATTCCAAACAATTTCGATTCTGCCGCACTGTGAAATGTGAAGATAGTAAATTTATCGCATGTTGGGGAAATAAAAGGTGTATATTAGGTTGAGTGTCGGTCCGAGAACACTTCCTTGCGAAACACCAGCATTAATTCCATAATCTTTTGTAACGTATCCACTATACTTTACCAAAAATAATCAACTGGAAGGGTAAGACTGTAACAATCTATGAGTACTAGGAGGCAATAAACATTTAATTTTGAACATATGACCGTGGTGCCAAACTTTATCAAAGGCTTGTGCCACATCCAGGAAAATGGCAGAGCAATATTTTTTCTCTTCAAAAGATTTTCTAATCTCTTCAGTTAATCGATTAACTTGTTCGAGATAGTGCCATGATGTTCATGGAAACCGGACTGCTAAACTGGAATAATGCTTTTATTATTTAAAAATGGTTTGATTTCTCCTTGAAATACTTTTTCGAATATTTTTGTCAGGCAATTCAGCATGCTAAAGGGTCTGTATGAATATATAACTGTTAGATCCTTCCCTGGCTTCGGTATCAGTATAGTCTGGAAGATTTTCCAATTTTTCGGAAAAACCCCTAAAGCCAAGAACGTTTTAAATAATAAAGTTAAGACAGTAATTGAAACTCTTGGTAGGCTTTTAATAATTAATGGTGTAATTAAATCAT
>MINK01189104.1:0-10573 GCA_001735545.1 Phormia regina | reverse complement strand
TATATATAATTTTTTTTTTTTTTTTTTTTTGTTTTTGGGGAATTTTGGAATTTCTGTTACGATTTTTTCACTTTTATATAATGAAGTCTACATTTACCGAAAATTTCGTTAAGATATCTTAAATAACAAAGATTTTATTACAGATAAAATATTTACAGTTTCTCAAAAAACAATTTTTTATGAAAATTTTGCTTTAATTTAAAAAATCGGAAAAAGTATAGACTAAATTCTGATCAAAAAACTATTTAAAAAAAATCTGAAGATATATAGACTAGGTATTCTTCATCATTTTTCGTTATAGAAAAATAATTCTGTAAATTCTGATCGGTATAGTTTCAGTTTTATTAAAAAAAAATATTGAGTTAATTTTTTATATATAACGTATCCAATCGGCCGATCAGAAGTTACAGATTTATTTACAAAAAATTTCGATTTCGTCTTCTTTTTAAAGTAAAAAGAGCCGATTACTCGATTATATATGTCTTTATTACTCGAGAACGGCATGCACGATTTATATAAATAATATACTATAATATTTGGGCATTTTCATTTAACTGTTCATAAAATTTGAATTTTGAACACTTAAATAATTAATACAATTAAAAAAGTAATTGGAATAATTTGTATCTTTGATAAATCTTTTAATTGAGACATATTTTGTTACGTATAACTATAGATGTATTAAAAATTTAACAATATATAATTATTTTTTTTTAAATTTTACAGAAAGACGAAACTAATATGTCTATTGAACCATGTGGTGCTCAGTTAGGCCCCACTGGTCAAGCCATGTATATCACTTTAAATACCATGTATAAAGATCCTGGAACGTATAAAAATATACTTTATATAATAATGGAATTTGAAACTATAGAGGTATTAAAAGCATTTTTAAGAACATGTAGAGTTTTAGTAAGAAATTTTCAAAGTGAAAAATTCCAAATTAATTACTTCTATTAAAAATGGTAGTAATCTGTGATCACTTTTATTTCTTACCAAAAGTTAATTTTCTTATATGAAAATTTAAAATTTTCTTTTATAATTAAACTAGAGGCTACAAAGCATGTTATATAAAATTTTTAAATGTTTTAGATGCCCAAATGTATTCTACATTTATTTTAAGGATCTTTAAACAAGCCTAATAAATGAGAACTTTTTTAGCGCAATTTTGGACGAGATCTAAGTTATAGTCGGCTGTGCCGAAACTTTTATACCCTTCAACATCTTAAGAACAAATAAAAAAATTTTTGCCTTAAAGTATGCTTTCATACTTTTCTGCTTGTAAATCTAAATTAAGATCATTAAATAAGTCTACAATAAATTAATAATAACAATAAATTTTGAGCGAAATATAAACGAGATCTAGGCTATAGTCTTATGTATATCCTTCACCATCTTAAGAACAAATAATAAAATTTTCGCCTTAAATATGTTATCATACTTTCCCATTTTGAAATCTAAATTTTTTCCCAAACTACAAAATTTTAAATATATAAAAATTTTGTTTCAAAAAAGCGAAATTTTATAAAAACATTTATGATTGATGTAAAAATTAAAAGTACCATTCACCATTTTACCAACAAAAAATAAAGTTTCCGCCTTAACGTATGCTTTCATTTTTTAACATTAATAAATCTACTTTTTTCTAATTACAATGTGAATAACAATAAAAATTAAACAAGCTTGCTGTGAAGCAAGCTTGCCATATTGCCAACAAATAATAAAATTTCCCCCTTAAGGTATGCTTTTATATTTTCTCATTTATAATTTTTTTTTTTTTTAACAAAACGAAAACAACAAAAAAAAATTAAACAATCAAAGCAAGCTTTGCTTAAAAACTGTTAATCATTATATTATTGCTGTTGCTGTTTGGTTATACAAAAAAACAACAACAAATACACGTATTTATATTATGAACAGATTTTTTAGTTTTTGATCCATAACTCGGTTGCGTATGAACAAAATTTGTTGATTTAATAAATCGAAATATTATATATAAAAGTAAATATGAACGATGTGTATAAAAATAAAGATCTGTAGCTTAAATAAGGATTAGAATATCCAAAAAATGTTTTGCCCGATATCTCAGTTATTATTGAATCATTTTATTTCATTCATTTCAGCACAAAACTTCAGACAAAAATGTCCCAGCCTTCTTTGCGAAAACGAAATCTGTAGTATATAGGGAGGCTTTAGAAAGTTGAAAAACCGGTTCTAAAAAACGATTTTTTCACTACCATTTATGAACCGATCTTGTTGAATTTCAATAGAAAATTTCTCGAAAGTATTACTGATATATATTCGATATATATTTTATATGACAGTTATCAGTGGGCTACATAAACGTTATTTCCACCGACACAAGGACGGACGACATCGTCCAATCGTCTTAATTTCTTACAATGATACCCAACCAATATATAAACTTTTTTGCTTTCGAATGAAAATTGTGGAAATTACAAACGGAATGACAAACTATATCTTCTTTGCACCTGTGGAGAAGGGTATAATTAAAATCTGTAGTTTATCAAAGGTTTCAAAATACAATATCTCATTTATTATTGAACCGATTTAACTTTTTAGCAAAAATTTTCCAAACTTCTTTGCAAAACAAGCCACTAGTATATACAGAGATTTCATTAAAAACTGAGGTTGAAAACTATTTTTAAGCATTTCTCTGACATTTTTGAACAGATCTTGCAGAATTTCAATAATAAAATTCTCGAAAGTATTTAGGATCGTTTTATATACATATTATAAATGACAGTTATCGTCGGACTTTATAAATGCAATTTCAACAGACACATGCACATGGTCCTATCCTTTTCATGTCTTACAAAGGCCTAGAAAATATTAACTTTTTTGCTTTCTAATGAATATTGTAGAAATTACACACGGAATTACTTGCTCATCTTTACACCTGTGGTGCAGGGTATACAAAATGTTTCAGTATTTGGAATGCTAGGAATGAGGGAATAATATTACTCATACGTTGCATAATGATTAAATATTTTATTAATTTCAGAAAATACCCATTACTATCAATGTCAAAGGAATACCATTATTTTTTGTACCTGAAATTCGTAACCAAGACTTAAATATTGGTAATATATTATGCAATACAGAAGAATATTACTACGCCGATAAACCAAATTATACAAAAGTTATAAAAGTAATCAATAAAGGTTTGCGACATTATCGTTTAAGTATAACACGTACTAAATGTTCTTCGAAACCAACATGTCGCATAAATTCATTAAAATCCAAATTAACTATAATACCAAATAATTTAATAATATCACCACAAAGTGAAACAATTTTTAATATTTCAATAAATTGCTGTGAAGCTACAGAAATTTTTAGTGAATTTCGTTTACAATTAACAGATCATAATGATATAAAACATATGGAAAGTAATCGTTTTACATTATCGGCTACGCTTATAATGCCACAAGTTGTTTGGAATCGTCGAGATATTAATATGAATTATTATAGAACGCATAAGTATAAGGAACAAGAACAATGGGGTAAATTATATTATAATTTGGAAAAAATATATATGTATATATGAGAGAGATTTAATGTATTTTCTTGTTTATGCCTAGAAACTATTAAGCTTTTAAATATTGCGGATACGATTATAGATTATGTTCATTTAAAAGTAACTGGACCATTTAAAATTAAAGAATTATTTGAACATAATTATAATAAAGAATTACATTTTTCAATGTGTGGTCTGGAAAGAAAAGAATTTTTCATTATGTTAAATAAGGACGAGATAAGAAATCATTTAAATACCTATTATGAAGGATGTATAACATGTCAAGCCAACTATAGAGTACAGGTAAAATTAAAAAAATAAATTATATAGATTGTAAAAAATACTTAAATCACTTCGATATATTTGTGTAAGATTTTAAAAATGTATTCGTTACATAGTGGAACCATGGTATAATACACATCTTCTAAACTACTGTTATTTTTACTATTCCTCTCCTTTATTCTCTCATTTTCTGTGCATAACATTTTGACATTATGGGCATAGTATAAATAGAAAGTATAATCGTAAGAATAGCTGTTTTATAATTTATTCATCGACATACTTCGCGGTACTGTCAAATTGTTTTTGTTTCCCTATGTACATTTTTTTCATGAGTATTTTACTCTTCATCTCCTTTATTCTCTCATTTTCTGTTCGTATCATTTTGACATTGTCTGCAGTAGTTTTACACTAACAAAATACAACGAATTGTTGTTTTTGTAGATGTGCTAGTACTTTATTATAATTATACTATGATTATGGGTAGTAGTTTTATACTAACAAAATACAAGTAATTGTTTTGTAATTACGCTATGGCGGGACTTTAGCTTTCAGAAAAGTCATCCTGTGTAACATGAGGTAAGCTACAAGGTGTTAAAGTTGACTATCTAAAATGAAAATTTTTCAAAAAAAAAAACATAACTCAAAACCAGATTTCAAATATTTTTATATATTCAACTTTGACATTCTGTAGCCTATCTCGTGTTATCACAGGAGATACAAATTTATTACCAAAAAAATTGTGTTTAGCCACACTGTGCGTTGTAATAGTTTTAAAAGTATTTGTTCTAATAAGGAGTGCGATCGAAAAAATCTTAACATACATAAATTTCAAAAACTTGGAAACGATTGATCGTAGAGTTTTCATATACTACAGATCATAGAGAAATATAATTTTTATTCTTCTAACCACTATTTATGAACTTGTGGGCATTTTTTAGTATCCCTACATTTTGAGGTTTGATAGTTGTTTCAGCCACACTTTTTTGGAACAGTCTGCCCATCTTCTTTCAAAATCTGCGATATTTTTGGAGACCTCTTTTGACCTCTTAAATTTTCTTTTCACAAAACTCAAATATCTCTTTACTGGTCTTAGCTCTATATAATTTAGAGAATTGACTTCCCTTAATACAAATACTATGTAATTGTTTTGGTACTCCAAGTGTGCGCTCTTATCAAAGGAAAATTGTTTTTTTTTTTCAAACATTCTTTGTAGTATTTTTCTATATTTATTGAGCCGACTGTAACAAATATCTTGGATATTTTGCATAAATCTTGCCAAACCAGGAATTCTTTTTAGTTTTTTGGTGCTAAACTTATCTTAACATGTCATCGAGAATCATCAACATTTTCACCAAGAAGCTGCAAAAAATCTGTCAGTACGTTAAACATGATGGTGCTAGTACTTTATTATAATTATACTATGATTATGGGTAGTAGTTTTATACTAACAAANNGAATTCCAATCTTAAACATTTGGGACTTTATATGTTTCCAATAAATAAATTTATAAATAAAAATTTATAATAAATAAACTTATTTATTTATTTTTTCAAAATGGTGGCCATATATATTTACTCAGAAAATTAGTTTTTTGTTCTTTAAAATTTGACTATACAATTTTTTTATGTTTTCCAAAGAAATCTTAAATCAAATGAGTCTAAAGTTAATGTGGAAGGTATTAAGGCAAATGCCTTCCCACAAGCATAACCAAACTTTTTTTTCAATATTTTTCCAAAATAAACTTCAGTTTTTCGTATCGGGATCTTTGATAGGTCGAACCACTATCTCCCTGATATGCTAGAAATCAACTCAGAAACCTCTAATCTTTCATTATGTGAACTTTTATTGAGATATCTCTAACGGTATACAAGTTACAGAATTATTACCAAAAAAGGCTTTTGAAACAACTGCACATTGGGGTAAAAGGTGCTGAAAATACCGATTAATTAGGGGAAAGCTGTTATCAATATTTTAATAATAATGTTTTATTATTTATTAAATAAATAATTATAATTTTATAATTTTTTTCTCTTAATTCAGGAATTCAGGAAATAGTGATATCAGCACTTTAACGATCAGGTTTAATTTTTTATTTATAAATAAGTAAGAAAAAACTTAGAATTCTCAAATCACATAGGCCTTTTTTCTCCCCGAATCATATTCCCTATCAATGATTGAATTCTCCTGATACTATTTAATAACATTGGAAGGACCAATTTGATTTTTTTCGATATTGTTCAATAATTTATAGTACGTACAACTTTTTCGTCAATCAATATGATTGTCATTAGAAATAATAACTGACATATTTAACAAAGATAACAAAAATTTTAAATATTGCTTCGTTATGTGACTAAACGTGTTTTAAGATTTTTTCGATCGCACTCCTTAGCTTTAACATAACTTTTTTTAAGAATCATTTCATTTAACATTTCAAATTGTAATTTTATTTAGAAATCAGTTCGTTTGAAATTATTCGTATTTATACCCTCATTAAGTTTAAAACAAAATCAAATAACTTTATTTACAAAATATGACGAAGGAGGAACCTACATAGAGCTAACAAATCGTGGAGAAGTACCCGCTATTTATAAATGGAAAAAATTAAAAGAAGAATGGCATTACATTAGTCAGGTTTTTATCGTATTCTCAACATCTCAAACAAAAATAAATTAATTTAAATTCCAACAAATTTCAGGAAGATAATACCCAACAAGTAGCCTCACTTATATTATCCGACATAATGCATATGCTAGAATTAGAAACCCCACAACCAGAAAAAGATTCCGAAACCAATATGACACTACGTTATCAAAAATTCAAATGCCTTTTAAAGGAAATAGAAGATCCTTTAAATATCAAAGAAATTGTATTAGAGATTATAGAAAATTTAGATTTAAATGCCAAACGTTTCAAATTATGTTATCAAACACCAACACCACTAGCAGCTGATGGTATTAATATAGAAAATAAATTTAAACTTAATTTTCCAAACGGTAATATCCTGGATAAATTTAACAAATACTCTCAAGATCACATACAAGCAAAAATAGATGATATTTTAAATATGGAAATAACACAACTACAAGATGAATTCAATGAAAATATTAATGAAATCGAGAAACATTTTGAATCGAAAACAATATTTGTTAATCGTAAATTTGTACCGATTTCCTCTGCTACAACTTTGGAAACTGAGATGTCTTCCAATGAAGAAACTTGTGTTTATCATACATTGGATGATATTTTGGGTCATTTGAAATTAGATGACAGTTATATAATATCTGAGCCAAGTACTGAAACTTGTGAACTTAGGAACTCAGTGTACTTTTTTGATAAATGTGGTTTATTGCCGGAACAACAAAAGGAAATGTGTGCTTTACATATACCGGCCATAAGAAAAGGTAAAATTGTTTTTGAAAATAATTTAATTTTAAAAAAATTAATCACGTTTTGGGAGATTAAAATAACTGGTAACTCTATAAATAGAAATAAAATCTATCGAACATTTTCTACAGAAAAAATATCGAAATTTTCTATAGAAAAAATTTATCGAAATTTTCTATAGAAATAAAATTTATCGAAATTTTCTATAGAAATAAAATTTATCGAAATTTTCTATAGAAATAAATTTTAGTCGAAATTTTCTATAAAATAATAATTTATCGAAATTTTCGTATATAGAAATAAAATTTATCTGACATTTTCTATAGAAAATAAATATTTTATCGAAATTTTCTAATAGAAATAAAATTTATTCGAAATATTTCGATATAGAAATTAAATTTATACGAAAATTTTCATATAGAATATAAATTTATTCGAAAATTTTTCATATAGAAAATAAAATTTATCGAAATTTTCTTAATAGAAATTAAGGATTTAGTCGAAATTTTTCCTATATGAAAATAAAATTTTATCGAAATTTTCTAATTAGAAATAAAGATTTATTCGAAAATTTGTCTATTAGAAAAATAAAATTTATTCGAATATTTTCTATAGGAAATAAAATTTATCGAATATTTTCTATAGAAATAAAATTTATCGAAATTTTCTATAGAAATAAAATTTATCGAAAATTTTCTATCAGAAATATAATATTTATCGAAATTTTCTATTAGAAATAAAATTTATCTGAATATTTTTCTATAGAAAATAAATTTTAATCCAATTTTTTTTTGTTGGAAATTAAAATTTATCAAAAAATTTTCGCAATCGAAAATTTTTAATTTCTATAGAAATAAAATTTATCGAAATTTTCTATAGAAATAAAATTTATCGAAATTTTCTATAGAAATAAAATTTATCGAAATTTTCTATAGAAATAAAATTTATCGAAATTTTCCATCGAAAATTTTAATTTCTGTAAAATTAGACTTTATTGAAATTTTTAATTTTTACAGAAAAAAAAAAAAAATATAGAAAATTTTCTACAGCAAATTTTATTGAAAAAATTTTATAGAAATAAAATTTATGGAAAATTTTCCATCGAAATAAAATTTTTCAAAAATTTTCCATCGAAAATCTTAATTTCTATAGAATTAAATTTTATAGACTTTTCATTTCTACTGAAATATAAATTATCGAAAATTCTCATTTCTATAGAAATAAAATTTATCGAAAATTTTCATTTCTATAGAAATAAAATTTATCGAAAATTTTCATTTCTATAGAAATAAAATTTATCGAAAATTTTCATTTCTATAGAAATAAAATTTAAAGAAAATTTACAAATTTTTCGAAATTTCCGATAAAAAGAAAATTTATCTAAAATAGTTGATAAATATAAAATTTAATTGGAATTTTTTTGACTTCACACAAGTTTTAATAGAATATTTTCTATAAAAAGAAGAGGAGCAGAAGGAGAGATTATAGAGGAGGTATTAAAGTGAAACATCGAAATAAAATTTTATTCGAAAATAATCCGATGAAAAAGAAAATTAATTATCGAAATGTTTGATAAGAAGAGATTCATCGATAATGTTGGATAAAAGGAATTATCCGAAATGTTCGATTAAAATAGGAATTTTTTATTGGACATTTTTCGATTTCATGAAAATTTATTGAACATTTTCGATCAAGAAAGAATCGAAAATTCTTTATTAACGAAAATTGTAGATAAAAGTTAAATTTATTAAATTATACGATAAAAATGAAATTGTCGATAAAGTTAAAATTAACCAAATATTTTCTACAAAAAAGTAAATTTAATGAAAATTGTCTACAAAAAGAAAATTTTCCACTAAAAGAAAATTTTCTACAAAAAAAAAAAAATAAGAAAAAGAAAATTTAACCAAAATACTATAAAAAAAACTCGTCAAATATGTTTATAAAATAAAATTAATTTAAGTACATATCCTAATCTATCTACAAAAACATTTCTTCTTATAAATTTATAAATTCCTAATTTGAGCACAAATGCCCTTTTCTGGTAATACGCACAGGGTGTTTTAGATGCCAGATTATTATTTTGGCAAAACGCAAATTTTCTAATAAAAACTATTCCTAATTCAATATATCAAACGTTGTTGATTGCTCAAAATTTTTTTAAGTTAAAAATTATTTTCGTCTCCCACAGGTTTTGAAGTCCGGGCCATATTTCAATTAGACGTGGTTGGTGGTAAATCACAACAATTAGAAATAATTTTAGTTAATTTGGATAAAACCATAACTTTAAGCAAAGACAACATTTATTTGGGTCTTAAGGTAAGAGATAAATAATGGAAAAATATCATACAAAATAATAAAATTTATTACTTACCGAAAATTAAACATCAACTTTCAGCAACACTTAATACTTTAATATTAACACATATTTATCAAAACAAGATTTCTATTAACTATTTAATATAAATATATTGCACTTTTTCACTTATTTATAACTATAACACCAAATTTTATTAATATTTAATAAATTTTCTTCGATTCAATATAATTTTGTCACACTTTTCACTTAACGAATGCAAAAATAAACTGATCAATCAGCTGTTTGTTTTGTTTTCTTTTTGTAATAAAATGTAATAGCAAATTTCTCTTATTCTGTTTTACAACAACAACAACAGTTAGCAAACAAAATATAAACAAAGCAAAAGAATCGTTAAAGCAAATAGCAAAAGCAAATACTCATACAAAAGCAAATACTCATAATTTTTGTTTATAAATAAATCTTCTTATATATATAAAAGAGTAACGTTACTGACTGACTAATTCTTCATCCCACAGCCTGATGCTATAGAGACGAAATTTTGAACGTGGGTAGGTCCACTAAGACGGGATTTTTGGAAATTCGAATGATACAAAAGAGTTGAATAGTTATCGTTATTCATTTAAAAATAATTGGACAGGTATCTGGTACTTTTTTAAAAATCTCCCGTTTTAGGGAGAAAACGAGTAAAAACTGCATTTTCGGATCTTTTTGGCACCATATGTATCTTTGAAACCTATGAACATACAGATAAAATTTACGTCGTATTCATAACTTATCAAAAAATGAGAAATACAAATTTGGTACTTTTTAGAAATCCAAACGTTTAAGGGGTAAAAAACGTACCTATTTTTGGTACTTTTTTCATAAAACACTTTTTTAAATTTATTGAAATATTCATATGAGGATTTTAATATGGGATTCTACTACAATTTATAAATTTATTGGAATACAATTTTTGATACATCGATGGATGAAAAAAGTACGAAAAAGGGGTAAAGGCGAAAAATTACATTTTATTCAAACTTAATAATGAATTTTCAATT
>MINK01189101.1:0-10006 GCA_001735545.1 Phormia regina | reverse complement strand
AATGAAAATTTATATTTTAGTGAAGTTTGAAATTTTTGTGAAATTTGAAACGTTAGTGAATATATGTGTTTTCAGTGAAAGTTTTTAATTTTAGTGAAAAGTTAAGCTTTTTTATAGAAAATTTAAATTTTAAAAAAAAATTTTAAATTTGTTTTCAAAACTTAAATGACTGAGCTTGATTTCGACCTCAAGTATTTTTATACCCTACACCACCAAAGGTGGTTGGGGTATTATGTGTTTGTGCAAATATTGTAACGCAGAGAAAAAATTTTCCTACACCCACCTTAAAGTATACCGTTCGACTCAGAATCACTTTTTGAGTCGATTTAACGATGTCCGTCCGTCCGTCCGTCTGGTTGGCTGGCATGGCTGGCTGGCTGTCCATGTAAAGCTTGTGCGCAAAGTACAGGTCGCAATTTTAGAGATAATTTGATGAAACTTGGTACATATGATTTTTTTGGCACAAGGACGAAGCCTATTGATTTTGGTCATGATCGGCCCATTATTTCACCTAGCCCCCATACAAATGTTCTCCCGGAATAGAGTTTTAACACTCAAAAATACCTTAGAAATTAAAATATTTTAATGAAATTTAACACAAATAAGTTTTATGTAAGCATAAATCCATGTGCCAAATTTCATGAAGATCGGTCCATAATTGGCCATAGCTCCCATATAAACCCTCTTTCGAAAATAACGTGCATAAATCCCATAAAAATGTTAATATTAATTTAATATTCGACACATATAACATTTATATAAGTATAAGTGACACTGCAAAATTTCATAAAGATCAGTCCATAATTGACCATAGCTCCCATATAAGACCCAATTTAGGGAATCACCAAAAAGTGCATAAATACATGTGAATCTTAGTATCGACGTAATATTCTGCATTTTCGACTTAATATTNTGCAATAGTATGTTTNTATTTTCCACTTAATACAAGTNNANGTCCATAATTGGCTCCTTCCNGAATTTTGGTACACATAGGCAATGGTGTAGGGTATCATATGGTCGGTCTTGACCGACTATACCTTCTTCTNTCGTTTTAATTGATTCTNAATTTAATTCTTCNNNAGTAAATTATTTAACTGTGTATTAATATTATAAAAATGATCATGTCAAAATAATTTTGGCAAAATTTGATTATAAGTTTACATAGAAAATGTGGAAGGGGTTCCAACATACTTGAGGCTAAGAGGCCTCAAAGTAAAGTATCTCTGGAATAGACAATTTTTAAATGGTTACCAATTTTTTGCTTCTTATCCAACTTTAAATATTTTTAAATCGTATCCAAAACATTAAGGAAACCTATAAAAAATTATTTATAATAGTATATTAAGTATACCGTTCGATTCAGAATCACTACTGAGTCAATTAAACGACCTCCGTCCGTCTGTCTGACTATCTGTTCATGTTAACCTTGTGAATAAAGTTTAGGTCTCGATAAAATTTGACCCGAATAGTTATTATGACATTAGGACGAGGCCTATTGAAATTGGTTATGATCGGTTCAATATTTCACTTAGCCCCCCTTTTAAGTGACATCCCGGGATAGGGCTTAAATTATTTGTATTTTTCTAAGTTCCGTAGATTTTGATTGAAAATTTTTTGAGATTTTAGAAAAAATAAACTAAAGTCAAAACATTATTTTAAAATGGGTCAAATTCGGGAGAGTATGTATCTTGATCAGTTAATTTATTGGACTTGTTTTTTTATTTTTAAGTAATCTCTGCGAATATAACTTTCAGAAAAATATAAAATTTTAATATATTAAAAAACATTTTAATTTAGAGAAAAAAATCGTATTTTTTTTTAAATTCAAAATCGATTATTTTTGTACTCGGAAATGATATCGACTTAAAATTTTTTATTCAATAAATTGTTTTGTTTTTTAACTAGTTAAAAGAAAACTAATTAAACCAGTGTTTTAGAGGCTTTATCGGAGCCTATAATAATGTATAATAATATATAAAAATAGGTCTTATAAGAGCCAATAATAATATATAAAATTTTGTTTGAGGTTTTAGTGATTAACTGTTTTTGATTTTGTCCCTCCGTGGGTAACATGTCGAAAAGTATATATTTTTTAGGTCCTGTGTAGATTCTCAGTCGATCCAGCTGTTTAGGTTTCAACGAAACCCAAATGAATAAGACACAACGAATGCTGATGAAGTATGTAGCGGCACAGAAAATACGTATTCCATTCTGCTGATGTCTTATTGTAGTCCACAAACTCTGATTTAATACCGCCAAACAGAGACTATAAGGCAATTTACGAATGAAAACTTGTTTACCAGCTATGTCGGATCGGTCGGATTGAAATCGGACAAGAAACAAACATTTTGCAACCGATTAATAATTATTTATGTCTGTTGTACCCTACTTTAAGCTTCATTAGCTTTTCTTCTGAGGGGTCTGTTGAATTCCCTTCCAAACTTAAAATTGTACACTCCTCAGCTATGGTTATACAAAATTTTACGCAAATCCAATCAGCCGATCATAAGTTACAATAAAAATTTTCGATTCCTCCCTATTTTTTTTTTTTTTTNTTTTNTTTTTTTTTTTTTTTTTTTTTTTTTTGTACACTTTATTATCAGTTACACTCTTTACTTTAATATTGATATTCAAAAAGATCTCTAACTTATATTAACTATGTATGAACAAACATGCATCTACCCGTTGTATCTAATGGATTTGTGACTTACACTCTGTACACGAGCCATAAGACAACTAAAATCTTTAAACCATCGAGAGTATATTCTCGCAAGGAATTAATAAATATAAATGAATAAATAAATTGTTGAAAACAAAAATACAATAATTATTTGTTACTAACTTGACTAAAATGCCAATAGAAAATAAAAAAAACAACACAATGTATTGTTGTTGTTTTTTATACGTTTCAAAAAAATGGAAAAAAATACTTAATTGTCTACACAATACTCGTAAGTATGTAGAAAATGTATAAAAAAAAACTACTAAAACGACTTACATATTTACTACTGTTTTTGTTGTTTTTGGTGCTATGATTAGTACTCCAACGAATGTATGTATCGCAGCCACTGCACGCTGATTGTGAGTGTAAAATTTTAAATTTACAAAAAATATAAAAAATATACCAACAACAAGAAAAAAACCAACAACTAAGAATTGCAACATGTGATTGTTTTTTGATTACTATTCAAACAATTAAGATACACAGTGGTTTGAATGATTTTGTATCAACAACAACAACGTTACTTTTTTTGTTTGCAATATTTCAAGGACAATTCACTTTTATAAACAAACAAACAAAAAATCTTTCTAATTACTAAAAATAAATAAGTCAAAATTGTTTAAAAATAACAACGTTATTGATCTCTATAAAATATAACACAATTCTGTTGTTTAATGATTTGAAATCATTTGAAATATTTTTATTTATTAGGTTGATTAGTAGTAATAGATAATTCGCATTATATCTTACACATACATATGTATAGATCTATTAATATTTTTAAATATCAAGAGATTACAAGATTACTATCTTGAAACAAGTTTACATATGTTTTTCATAAACCCTTCTAAGTATCTTGTCCAAATTAATATCTGATTAATCGAGACAAAAAAAAAATAATAATAAATAGAAAAGAGAAAAGAGAATAGTTTGTAATTTGTCAAATGATACAGTGGAACCCCAAAAAAAAATTAATAGCAAATTCATTTGAGTATAGCAATTGGTATCACCTTTGTAGGCGTTTTGAAATTAAAAGATTAATTAAACCATTGAAAATGCCTCTTATGTTGTCCTCTATCATGACCTCAGAAGTATTTCTGGAATATATATTAAATCAATATTGGACTCCAGGAGCCCTGCCAAAACTGCAAAGAGTTGAAATTATAATGGAGAATGTTTCTTTGCGGTTTTATCTTTCACAAAAAATTAAATAAAATAAACAATTTCGTTAATCGAAAATGGTAGCTGACGAGTTAGGGTAAAAGGGAAGCATTCTCCATAGGAGTATATCTGTCATTATCAATTATCTTTAGAATAAGTAATAATTTGTATGGCACTAATTTAATTTGTTTCCCTTGACATTTACATTTGATCTGAGGTTTAATTGATTAACTGCTTTTGAGTTTGTAATTCCGTGAGTAATATGTAGAAAAAAGTCATTTAAGTTCCTGGGTAGATTCTGAATCGATCCAGCTATGTATGTTTATTTTTCTGCCTACCTGTCTCGCTCTTGAAATCAGAATAAGGCTCGAACGGGGCAATATAGGGGGACGAATTTTTTTGGAAACCAAAAATGGGAGTTATCCGCCGACATCCTTACCATATAAACTGAAAAGTCAACGAAATATTATACAAATAGTTTAAGGTCCAATGTAAATTCGAAAACTAAAAATATGAGCGGAACGTCCAAAATAATTAGCAGCAGCTTTTTTTATAAATTCATTTAACCCATTAAAAGCCGCGTTAATATCCAGCAGAGATATTTTAAAAAATCTTTGATTTGCTTATTGTCTACACATAAAATAAGTATAAAAGTTTAAAAAATTTTGAAAAAGTATATTAGGTTCACATAGGGAGATATGTATTTAATTATGGGCGTGGTCAGGTTATGGGTATTTCCAGAAGGAGTTTTTGTACAAAAATAAGTTAGTAAATATCTATATATAATATACTTTATATATAAAAAACTATATTTTCAAAAATAATTAATTTGAAAGAAATATTCGAAAAAATTATAAATTAAAATATTACCAAATGACGCGTTTTTAATTTTTTTGATCTATGGTCAAAAGTTATTGCCTAAATCTGGCATATATAATTGAATATAATCTGCCATGATTCTGTTTGTCATTATAAGACAGTATTTATCAATTATTTATATAATAAGATAAAAAACACTGAGGCTCTTTAGACTCCATAAAAATGGTCGATTATACCGCTGTACTCGATCAAGTACAATGACTTAGAATGGGATAAATAGTGAAAATATTACTATTGATGCATACACAGAAAAAAAGCACCAATTAACAAGTATATATGAAAATAATTCATTTAATTAAAAATTTGCACCTCTCACCATAATGCAAAACAAAAAAAAATATATTTCCAATTAATAAATTAATTATATCAATCAAGTAGATGATTGAATGAATTAAAAATGTGTTTAGTAAATAAAATCATACTCAAAATTTATTTTTTATTTCTATTTATTAAATGATGATAAAAATTTAAACAATTGTGTTAATTGAAAAAATATGCAAATCATTTTTCCTGTGTAACAAACCTTCTGGGAACTATTCACCAGATTCCTGGTAGGACGGGTCTTATAGACTTTGCTTTAATTCCAGAGCTGTATTAGTTAATTTACTTTATTTATTTATTTATTTATTTATTTATTTATTTCGCAGATGAGAATAAGAAACTAATGAAGCACGTCTTTATTTTATTCCAATAAAATGAATGCAATTTATACTAACGGAAGTCTTAAACAATAATATATCCCAATGACGTAGTGTTACCTACTAATAAGAGCCACTAAGTAAAGAATTTTGCAATGATTATATTACCATGGATTTCAAAATGTAGTCTGAAATGAAACGGATATGATTCTTTTTATAAAAAGTAATGTTAAGAGAGCTTTACATTTTAAAGCATAATGCAATCCTGGACTAATAAAGTACTTTTATTAATACTATTTAACATTTAGAAGTACGGAAGTATTCCCTTGAGATATTTGATACTGTCAAAAAATTATCTGTATATTCCACAATTTAAATTAAATTACAAAGTTGAAATAAAAATATATTTTATTCTTAAGCCCGGGTTCACACACAGCAATTTTTCTTGCCGCAAATCTGAGTTTATAGGAGAGAGAGGAGAAGATAATGCTAAACTTTTACATTCTCTTTACCTCTCTCGTCCACAAAGTCAGAATTGCGTCAAGAAAAATTGCCATGAGTGAACCTCGACTTACCGAGTGACTAACGAATTTATGATGATAGTAAAAGACTTGTGACCATAAGAAAAAAGTTTCTTAACTTTGTTGATGGCAACATTTTTTTTTTTTAAATCTTTGATTTGTTGATGGTTTCGATGTAAAATGGCTGTGACTTTGAGTTCGAATTTTAGTACTCTGATGATGTGAAAAAAGTCTATTTGAAATTTATTTTGATAGCCAACATTTTTTTTTTTAATTTTCCACCTCTGACTCAAGCAATATTAATTGGCTAGTAAGGTAACGTGTGAAAGCTTAAGCTCACTTATAAGAACTTCTTAAGAAATACAATTTGGAAGAACCTACCCAAGTGATTTATGATGTACTCAAGTAAGCCTAAAAAAGTAAACTCGAATGATTTTTCACTGCATCGTGTATAATTGGAAAACATAATAATGACAATGAAGCACTGCATCGTGTATAATTACAAAACATAATAATGACAATGAAGCAACCAATGACCAAATTGAAATTCAGATACATAATTACCAAGGTTGGGAGTAAGTGATTACATTTTCAATTAAAATACTTTGTAAATAATTGTAATTGAATATTTTCAATTGCAAATACAAGTAATGGTAATTGAAATTTTTCAATTACAATTACAATGTAATTAAAAAAATAATTGTAATTAATTACCCTTTTAAATTCTTTAAAATTAAATTTTATCAAAATGCTATTAGCAAAATTTAACGAAAAGTTTTTATTTCCAGTAATTTTGAATATTTTTTACGTCATACTATCATTATTATTTTAAGAAACTTATAAATTTCAAAGTTAATTAGTAATTGAAAATTTCAATTACAATTACTTGTAATAGTAATTATAACTTTTCAACTACAATTACACACAATTGTAATTTAAATTTTTCAATTACAATTAACCTTAATTATCTAAAGTAGTGAATACCGCCTACCCTGATAATTACTTCTGAATATTTAATAATGTCCTTTAGTCCGACCCATTGGCTGATTGTCCATATAAATAGGGTAGAGATAAAAAATTTAAATATAATATAGAGTTACTAAATTGAAAAAAAAAATTAGTGCATAGGATTTCTCAATTAAATATTTATACAGGGTTATTAATACCCTACTAAGCCTCCAACTCACATTTTTTAATTGACTCTAGTTATAGCAATACATCATAATTTATAAAATTAGGCAGATCTCGAATATATCTCGAAAACGACTTGTCAGATTTTGTTCAATAAATTTCAATTACAATTATCTTCAAGTCATAACTTTATGTATGGAAATGTAATAGAAATAGAAAACTTTTTGAAAAAACAAAACCTTTGGCTCATTTAAATGTCAGATTATTTCCAATACCTAAACTCAAATCTAATATATCTAATTAATATTTACTTTTCCAAAAAAAAACATATAATTACAACTTAGATTGATCAGTTAATAAGTTAATAATTAATTCAAAAATCTGCTGTAGAGTTGTTCGGTGTAATTGAAAAGTTTTTTGTTACACATTGTTTTTGCTTGAGATATATAATTATAAACTCCGCCTAAAACTTTTAATAAAATCATCATAATTTTTCACTTTCATTTTTTTTTCAATCGAACAAAAGAAATATGTTTGTAGAGTTGCACCACTGTGATTTAGTTTTCGGTTTAAAACAAAAACCGATAACTATTTTTCCACGCAAAAACAAAACAAAATGTATATTATTAAATTTAATTTGGGGTTTTTGTAAATGCTTGTCAATCATTTCTCAAACATTTTATTAATTTAATTTTATATATTCCATACAAACAATATAAACAAACAAAGTAACACACAATCATAACTCGGAAGGAATTTTTAATTCACAAAAAAAAAAACAACAACAAACACAACCTACAATTTATCAATCTCCAACAATCGATTGATCGAACGAACGCACGATCAATGGAAGAATTGTATGATCAAACCATACAGCGAATCATATGAATTTTTGATGAATAAAACAACGAAAACGTCCATCAATTGTTTTTGTTTTATTTAATATTTTTCAGCTGCTGCCGTTGCTGTTTGGGTTTAATGATTTGGGCGTTAAAATAATTTACGGTATTTTTTACCTTTTTTTCATTTTATTACAAGTATTATGATTATTGTTGTCTTATTTATATTTATTTGTATGCAAAGAGGTAGTTTGGATTTAATATAAAACTCTGTCTGTCTGTCCATAGAGAGGTTTGGTTTGGCCTGTCTGCCCTGGTCAGTAGATCGCTTGTTAAAGAAAAAAAATGTAATTTAATGGCTTAATAAATAAGTAACTGAATAAATAAAATGTTGTACAAGTATACTTTCATCCATGACCTTGAGGTATTTATTATAACTGTTTGTATACAATATATGATTTTATTTTGATTTAGGTTTATAGATTAATAATATCGTATCACGCACATAAATATATTAATATACATATGATATATACATACATGCAAATAAAATCTATATTACGTATAAAAATTAAAATGTGTTATTTAATACCTAATAAAACAATTGTAATAAGTATTTAACATTATTAAGAAATTAGATTAAATATGTAAAGGGCTTACATATTATTTAGTTCGTGTTGGTATGACACTTTTAAAAAGTCACAATCTGTGATCACCGATATTTTATATAAAAAAACCGATATTTTATATTAAAAACTAAAATTGCATTTTCTAGCTAAACTAGAGGCGCTAGAGCCAAAAGAGTGAAAATCTGTGATCACTTATATTTCTCACCAAAAATCGATATTTTATGTGAAAAACTAGCTAAACTAGAGGCCTTAGAGCCAAAAGAGTAAAAATCGGTGATCACTAAAATAAAATTGCATTTTCTAGCTAAACTAGAGGCACTAGAGCCAAAAGAGTGAAAATCTGTGATCACTGATATTTCTCACCAAAAATCGATATTTTATATGAAAACTAAAATTGCGCTGGAGGCGCTAGAGCCAAAGGAGTGAAAATCTGTGATCACTTATATTTCCCATCAAAAACCGATATTTTTATATGAAAAATTAAAATTGCATTTTCTAGCTAAACTAGAAGCGCTAGAGCCAAAAGAGTTAAAATCTGTGATCACTTATATTTCTCACCAAAAATCGATATTTTATATGAAAAACTAAAATTGCATTTTCTAGCTAAACTAAAGGCGCTAGAGCCAAAAGAGTGAAAATCTGTGATCACTTATATTTCTCACCAAAAATCAATATTTTATATGAAAAACTAAAATTGCATTTTCTACTAGAGGCGCTAGAGCCAAAAGAGTGAAAATCTGTGATCACTCATATTTCTTACCAAAAATCGATATTTTATATGAAAAACTTTAATTGCACTTTCTAGCTAGACTAGAGGCGTTGGAGCCTATGTTTATGATCATTTAAAACAAAAATAGCATTAAAATTTATTTTCTTTTAGTTTAATTTTTCGTAGTTAATTTCTTACCGAAAAAATAAAATGTGATTTGTGTTTAAAGTTATGTGCGTATGAGTAATATAAATCAACTATAGCAAGTATACGCTGAAATAATTAATTAAAACTTCTTTGTGTTTCCAAAACGCTTTTTTGGAAATAGTACAGAAGAAAAATAAAGGGGTGACCTCCTGGGGTATGTAACGAAGGATTTTACAATTTGCAACTCTATACTATTTTAATTTAATCTTCTGTAAAACTATGTACAATGAATTTTACTATTTTAAAATTTTTAGTACACAGACAAATGCAAGTCGAAGTTGTTTTTATTGAAAATATGTGTATGTTCGGAAAATTGGCTCGTGTGACTAAATAAAATAGGCTGTAATATTTTTTTGCAAAACCTTTAAAAACATAATGATAATGAGAAGTACCAAAATCAATAATCATTTTTTTACAGTCTCAAAAAGTTGAACTTCTTATCCAAATTTGATCATTTTTGACCTCTACTGGATGTAGAGTGAACGTTCAGAACTTTTAAATATTAAACTTGGAAAATTTCAACATATTTTTTTTTTTTTTTTTTTTTTTTTTATTTTAAAATTTTATTTT
>MINK01189100.1:4075-14483 GCA_001735545.1 Phormia regina | reverse complement strand
TCTGGACTATAGAAAAGTCTATAGTCTGGACTATAGAAAAGTCTATAGTCTGGACTATAAACTAGTCTATAGTCTGGACTATAGAAAAGTCTATAGTCTGTACTATAAATTAGTCAATAGTATGGACTATACACTGCTCTATAAATATATCTCATATAGTCTTCTCTGTGACCTCAATTGAAATTTTAGTTCAGTTCTAGTTTTTTTCCAAATTCCTTTACGCAACATTTGTCCTTTTTTATTTTTTTAGGTTTCTCTAAAATCATTTAAAAATACATAAAGTTTAAAAGTTTCTGCTTTTTTCATTTTGGTCTCAAGTTAATGCAAATGTCATTCGTGCTTTGTTTATAACAAATATTTTTCCTCAACCTTTATTTCGTTTCTTTTTTTTCGTTCCTTTCATACAAAGTTAATGCTATCTTTTGGGTTTCAACCATTAGAGGTTGCAACACAAATACTTATTGCCATTATTGTTCTCGTTGTTGTTAGTGTCATACATATTTTTGTTTTTTTTTGCCATGACAATCATACTTACCACGTACAACTAAGCGTACTGGTTGACTGGTTAAAGCATCCTGTGTTGTAAAATCACTAGCCGTCACCTGACATTCCCACAGGCCATCATCAAAATCCAATGTGGCCGAGCGTATCCACAAAGAACAATCTCCACCAATTTGCATTGGTGGTGGATGCAAATCTAAATGCAGGCCAACGCCACCATTTGACGATGATGAGGAAGAGGGTCTTGCAGCCCATTCATATTTCTTGGCATAGATACCGACTGGCTATAAAGAGAGAGAGAAAAGACAAAGAAAATTTGAAAAAAAGGGTATGAATAACAAAAAAACAAATTTGTGTTTAGAGGCTATGCGAAATTAGTATGTTTTTATATACGTGTGTGTGTGTGTGTGTGTGGCAAGGATATTGAATGGAAAATTTTTAGCTAGATAAAAAAAAAAACTTTCTTTTGTTTGTGAACCTAAAAACATGTTCGTTACCAAAAAGAAATGCTAGCCAAGTAATTAGTTTACATACGTTTCTTTAGTTTATGGCTTTTGCTAGTATCAAATAATACATAAAGTTCAAAAGTTTTTTTTTTTGTAATTTTTTTGGGTCTATTCTCTTCATAAGCCACAACTTATATGCCCTGCAGTTCATATGGGTTTTATGTTGATTACTAAACAAGATTTCTATAGATTTTTATGTTTTTTGTTCTTTTGCTATTAAATTGTTGGGGTGTATTTGTAGGTACAAGAAAATATTGTTATGATCTAAGATAAAAATCAGGTGTATTTAGGTTTAAGAAGATTTTGCTCTTCATAAATAAGTTCAGTTGCTATGTTTCCGATTTCCCGTATGCTAAGACATAGAGGTAATTGGAAAGGATTACTTACTCCACAGTTATAAATGTGCAAAACATTTCAGTATTTGCTAAGTTTTATATGAATAATAATCCTGTTATAGGTCAGTTGAATATTTCGAATTTATTTATTTCCTATCTCCAAAGATTGATCCATATTGGGTGGCTGTTACAACACATGTAAAATAAAATAAAAAAATGGCTGTAAGGAAGCATGTCCTTTGCCTCCAGTTAGGAGTTTCATAATCTCCAAGAAATTTATCTTGGACTATCTACATATATAAAATTTGTTTTCTATTATATCATAAATGATTTTTTGAACATAAAATTAATTGGCCTCTACTCCCTCAATTTCGACTTGAAAACACCTCTGCTCTGACTAAGTAAAATTTTATCTCTATCGGTTCAAAGGTTACATAATAATTAAAAAAAAAAACACTGTGGTGCCTCAAAACCCTGTGTATTCGTATTTATATTTATACATTAAACAGGTATAATTATTCCACGTCAAATTCATTTTTCTAAATATTTAAAATGGACGCTCGTTGGGGTAAAAGGACTCAGAACTGGAGTTTAATTGAATTTTGAAAATAAAAACTTTTTGTAATAAAATTTAATACCAAATAAAAATAGACAAAATTATATATCAATAAAAATAAAAGTCGCTAATCTAGGTAGCATTATTTTTGTGGACTGAGGTGTCAAAGTTCATTTCGTTTTATATTTTTGAAAAAATGGCAAAAAAAAAAAAAATATTAACTTTAGTTGATTTTTTTTAAACAAAAAGTAAAAAAAATTAAAATAGAACCATTAACTTCAACTATTTAAATTTTGCACAAAAATTTAAAAATTATTTTTTTTCTCATATTTCTGTTATTTTTTGAAAATTGTCTAAAAATACACTAATTTTCAATTTTCATGGAGTGGAATTAATAATGCTACAAGACGTTTGTTCTAAAATTTGTCTGAAAAATAATAAATATTGTCTATTTTAATATTTTGAACCCGATTTTAGAATTTAACATATTTGTAAAAAAACTTAAGTGGCTCAAAAAAAAAAAAAAAAAAAAAAAAAATCACTTGTGAATCAGTATTGTAATCTTAGAAATCGTAGTGTTCATTTAATGCAACCTAAGCCACCATCGTGCTGTATATTATTAGTTTTTTTTAACCAATAATAGATCATAATAAATATTTTAGTTGCTCAAAGAGAAGTATAAATATTGTCTATTTACATAATCTTTTAACCCGATTTAGAACACTTTACTTAAGTGGCTCAAAAAAACTTAGGTGGCTAAAAAAAAAAAAAAAAAACAGCTTAAATGAGGACAAACTGATGGACATTACCATTGTGCACAAAAAGGCTTAAAATTATTAAAATGCATATTTTTATTTACTATTAAGTAAAAATATCAAACGTGATCACTAAAGTACTGATTAACGTTTTCCTAAAGTAATCGCAGTTTTTTACATATTTATCCCCATTGTATACATACACGCACAGTGGGGTCAATTGCATATTTTTTGTTAATAATTCTGTATCTCCAGAACTACAGCCCGGATTAAATTGCAGTGTATTGAAAAGTTGCAGAAGAGGTCTCAAGTTTTCAGAAAAATTCTACTGTAGTTACCCTGTGATAATACAAGATAATCTAAAGGGTGTCAAATTTGACTACCTTGAGTATGTAAAAGTTGCAAAAAATCATAACTTCTTCAAATGCAGTTCGATTTTAAAGATTTTTATATTTCTTTAAAGTGCTTGGCAAGGTAAAAAAAAATACTCAAAAAATCTCTTACAGTTAAAAAGATATTTAAACTTTAATTTAGATTTTTTATTTTTTGCCTCGATTTTCTTTTCTTTTTAGGGAGTAAGTCTTGAGATATGTGAAGTAAAAAATTTTTAAAAATACTTTGTAATTTGTTATATATTTCAAAATAATATGCTGAAAGAATTTTTGGATTATCTCAATTCGTTTAGGCGTGAACAAGAGAAGGATATTCAAAATACAGTATAATTTAATAATAAAAAAAAATGGCTATTTAAAAAAAAAAAAAAACTAGTTACAATTCTTTTACTTTTTTCATCAAAGTTCATCATTAAAGAAATGCCAATTTTTCTTTTTATAATTGAATAAGATAA
This sequence comes from Phormia regina, assembly GCA_001735545.1. Lineage (NCBI taxonomy): Eukaryota > Metazoa > Arthropoda > Insecta > Diptera > Calliphoridae > Phormia > Phormia regina. The sequence continues at coordinate 10,983 of MINK01189100.1, read as the reverse complement.
GCTTCCATCAATGTTTAATTAAGATAATTTTGAATTGATTTATGTTTTAACTCCTACATTAGGACATAATACCGAAATAGAGCAAAATAAGTTTTAAAATTTTTATCGGTTAATAAATAACTAAAATTTCACTCGAGCTTTTTTCAATTTATTAACGATATTATTTATCCAGAAAATTAATTAGTAATGTTTGATACTAATGCTGCTTCACACTGCCAAATACGTAATACGGGTTGAGAGATTCCTTATGAAAATTTAATTTATTTTTCAAACGGCTTTTTTTAAATGAATAAAAACATGTTCTTAACTAATTCTTTACACTTATAAATTATATTCGATCTTTCATTCGTGCCAAAAATCATTTAAAAACGCCTCTAACAAAATAATTTTTGTCAATTTTTAAATTTTGTAAAGATTTTATAAAAAAGTGCCGAAGAGAGAGTGAGGAACAAAAAACAAAATGAATAAATAAATAAAATAAATAAATAAATAAATAACATAAATAAATAATACTATAAATAAATATAAAAAATATATGTGTTGTACACAGCAACTCCTCTACACGCAGGAAAAAAAAAACCATAGGTCACACCATGATCACCGCACTTATTCAGTGATTGTACAGCCGTTTCTCTTTGATTTGAGAATAATACCATTTTCATGATAGCAACGTTTATGATTCGTTCTATCATTCAATGATCCACAGCCAATATCCAAAATTTTATTTATGGTTCTCTACGTAGTAAATATATATTTCAACATTTTTGTATGAAATCATATATATGAAAAATCCAAATATTTAGTTATTTATACAATTAAAAAGTAAATTCTAAAACCATTCGGTTAATTTTACGATATTGTTTAATTCCACAACCATTAAGCCAATATTTTTAGTCCGGTAGTTTGTTAGTTTATTAATTCTCATTTAGTTCAGATATGAACAAATACAAATTAATGAAGTTGGTTTTTATTTAGTACGATGAATGACCATATATTGTGGTACTAAGGAATATAAGTATGAAAATGAGATTATATATATGATGAATTTAGTTCATATATATGTTTAAATTGGATAATATATATGATAAAATGGAATTATAAATATGATAAATTGGGATTATTTATATCATAAAATTGTATTATATATATGATAAAATTGGATCATATATATATGATAAAATGGAATTAAATATATGTTAAAATGGAATTATATATATGTTATAATTTGTTTATATTTATGATAACATGAAATTATTAAGTGATAAAGACATGATAAAATTGAAGGCAATATTTAAGAAAAGTTTATAAACTTTACTAAAAGTTATTAGTGAGGTTATAAAATTCACTAATAAATGATAAAATGGAATCATAATAATGATTACGTACAAAAATACTTATTGTAACCTGGAATTATATATTACAATCATAGAATGTTTATGGTCACCAGAACCATATTTTATGGTCACCAGAACCATATTTTTTCTCTGCGTGTACGCTGAGGAAAAGATGTCGCTAGAAAAGATGTCCCATAAAAAATCTATGGGAAATAGTAGATCGCAAAATACGGACTCAAAATTACACCAGAAAGGAAGATTTATCGCCTGCGGTTATAAGGGAATGGCAAAATATTTCAAAATAGACTAGTGACTCTTTAATAGGTTCAATGTATCGTCGTTGTGAAGCAGTACTTAAAAACAAAGGATATTCAACAAAATACTGACTTATTCAAAACTTCAGAACATATTTGTTAAGATAATACCTAAGTTTCCATTGTTTTGTCAATACCATATTTATGAATAATTTTAATTTTGTTTTGTATTATTAGAATTTAATAATTTTAATAATTATGTACAGCAAAAAATTATTTTTTTTAAATTATTTTGAATTTTGTTCCATTTATAAAAAATTAGGAAAAGTTTCTATTGTATTGTCAAACACTGTATATCTCTTGCATAGAAGGGAATTTCAGAAAAAACGTACCTCAAAACATAATTTCCATTTAAATGTGGCTAGTATTGTGAAAAGAGAAAAGAGATGGGATATCGAAATGTAATGTCAACAAATATTTAATACTTGCTGAGGCTTTTAGCAGCAAAATTCTCATTAGCTTCTAGTTTTTTCTAGCATTTTTTTATTCTTAACGTAGCTTTAAAACGTCTAAAAATTTCATTATTTTAATTTTACAGAATCATCAATTCAATAATTTTTTAGTTATTTAAAGAAAATTTTCGCCTGCAATCGCATCGGAATGGGCCAGCAACCTTTCGCTATACTTTTGAGAACTTGTTCTAAAATGCTTAGAAGGAAAATAATAAACGATTTTAATAGGTTGCTGTCACCGTACCGTATATAAAAAGCTTTTGCTGAAATAGTACGTGTTCAGATATTTCATAGAAAATCTGTATTGAGTAATAATACTCCTAATGGCCACATTAACGAAATTTTAAGTGAAGAAATATAGTATAGCCCCGACAGCAAATATTAATCATAATATATGAAAACATATAATATTTCGCATATCATAATGAAGCCAAAATAAGGAAAAATATTGATCTGATAAATTATTCCATAAGAATGAAAGTATTTTGTAAACTACATGAGACATCCGATAAATTTTAAATAAAACTTCTACTTATTTCATTATTTATTAACAATAAATAATATTATTCGTGTTGTGTTCAGAAGTTCAAGTCAATGTTGAATAGAAAAAAGGAAGAAATGTTTGGGATTTAAATTTATATTTACCTTCAATCTTACTCCTTCAAGCAATTTTGTGAATTGTAAAAAAGACTCCTGCTTAAAAAATATTAGTTCTAGTATCTTTGTAACGTGCAACATTTTTTGTGTTTATTTTGGAAACAAGAAATAGGAAATAAGATTTAATACTAGAAAAAATGCTATTAGAAATAATTGAAATTATTTTCATTTCCTCAGGATGCACCGGCTTCAGCTGGCTAATCCAATCAGAATCCAATTATTAAACTAATAAATCTGTAATTTTTTAGTGGACTATTTGGAAGACATATCGGTTTAAATCTTGGATAAAATTTATCAAAAATTGGTTGTAATTGAGTAAAAAGAAAATGCCCTTAGAAGTTCATCATAAGCTTCTCTACAAGTTGATGTCTAGTTACTGCCTACACGCAAAGAAAAAATATGATTATGGTGACCATAAAATAAGAGCAACATACTATGATTGTTCTAGAATTTACTTTTTAATTGTAGAAATAAATAAATGTTTGGATTTTTTATATATATGATTTCATACAAATATGTTCAAATATATATTATGATTCAGTGAACCATATTCAAATTTTGATTGTGTGTAATCTTTGAATGATAAAACGAAATCATAAACGTTGCTAACATGAACATGGTATTATTTAAATCAAAGAGAAACGGCTGTACAATCACTAAAGAGTTGGGGTGATCATAGTGTATTTAGCTAGACTTAGCGTTAAGACAATTTTTCTTTAAATGCTCATGAACAACGATTTTTTTGGAAAAAATATATAATATAATATATAAAATTAGAAATTATATATAATAAGTTTATATACAATGAACATTTAAACACATTGCAATATTGTTAACCATGAAATTATTGATATTATTCATCCCGATGTATCGGAAGTAGAGGAATCGGTAAGCTTTTAGATTACATTACATAGTAGTTAGGCAGTATAATGTCAAGAGCATAACAGATGTTGGCACGGCGAACTACTGTACTACGGTGTTGATGTAAAGAAAACGATTACTTGTTTTATCAGCCAGCTACAGAATCAGAGATTTTAAAATTAAGAAGATAATTTCACAATATACTCCGAAGAATTTCAGAATATAGACTCAATGATTTTTTTTATTTAAAAGAATTTAGCTGCCTTTTCCCTACTCCTAACCCACAGTGCTACGCATATGTTATATACAATTTTAAATATTTTGCTGTTATTTCTTTTATTTCTTTTACATTTTGGCGGTACATTTCAAATGAAATAAAATTTATAAAAAAAAAACAAAGTTAGTTAACCATAGTTTGATTATATGTACATGTTATTATAAATGATTTTTGTTATTGTTGTTGTAGTTTTAACTTATACTGAATATTGAGTGCTATGGGCCACATTTATATAGTGTTGAATGTCTATAAATTTGTCACCTGTTGTTGGAATATAACCAAATGTGTTTGTTGCTGTTGTTGTTGTTATTATATTTTGTTTGATTTAATTTGGTTTATTGAGGTTTATTATAGTTACGCTCCATTTACAAAAATTAACCCTTGTATATATACATGCATATCTATGTATGTAGGTAAATATACATGTATGTAAAGCCAGTTAACTATTCAATGAATGTTTTAGTTTTAATCTGTTTTTTTTTTCTACTTTTTTTTAGTTTTTTGTTAAAACGATTAAAACAAATTTGATTTGTTGTTGACTGACATTTGTCAATTAAATTTACAGTTCAAACATGTCAGGCTTTTTCGTTGACTAACCAAAAGACAATCAAACGTTAACATACATACATAGATATTAATGTTTGAATCAACAGCAAATGTTCAGACATATACAAGTTGTTTGTATGTAATTTTCTTAATACGGTTTTATAATTAAATTCAATTTTAGCTTAATTTGGATTTCTAATGCGAATTTGATTAAGTCGTTTGTCAAAATAATTTGTAGTTATTTATTTATGTTTTATTTAATTTGTTTGTTTTTTTTTAAGTTTGAGTTTTTTTCATAATATTTTTTCTTTTATTTTTTTTCTATATATTTTTTTAGTTGACTCAATATTAAGTCCATATAGTTATTTATTGAAAATTGACATCACCGGAAATGAAAGATAGATTATTTTACTTTTTGTCTGGTTTTCGTTTAAACCATAAATAATGACTTGTTTATGAATTTTTTTGCTTTTTTTGGTTCGTAGAGTTTAAAAAGAGATTAGGGAAGACAATAGAATTTGAAATCAAATATTTACAATATTTTTTTGAATACAAGTATTAATGTTAAAGTGTTTTAACGCCCAAGTAAATATTTGTAATAAATAGACTTTTTAACATTTTTTTTAAATATAATAAATCTTTTTATAAATAAATTTATGACAAAAAATTGTATTGAAATGTCATGGCTTTCTTATGGCAATAAATTTTATTAACCATTTTAAGCTAAAAATAGTTTTTAGTTTAATTTAATATTTGCTATGCATAATCCCGATATATGCACGCAGAAAAAAAAATATGGTTCTGGTGACCATAAACTAAGGGCAACATACTATGATTGTAATATATGATTCCAGGTTACAATAAGTATTTTTGTACGTAATCATTATTATGATTTAATTTTATCATTTATTAGTGAAGTTTATAACCTTTTCTTAAAAATTGCCTTCAATTTTATCATGTTTTTATCATTTAATAATCTCATGTTATCATAAATATAAACAAATTATATCATATATATAATTCCATTTTATCATATATATAATCCAATTTTATCATATATATGAACTAATTTCATCATATATATAATATCATTTTCATACTTATATTCCTTAGTACCACAATATGTGGTACATTCATCGTACTAATTAAAAACAAACTTTATTAATTTATATTTGTTCATATCTGAACTAAATGAGAATTAATAAACTAACAAACTACTGGACTAAAAATATTGGCTTAATGGTTGTGGAATTANNGCACAAACACATAATACCCCAACCATTTATGGTGTTGTAGGGTATAATAAAAAATATTAATACATAATTGTCGATCCTGAGATTCATATGTATTTATGAACTTTTGAGTGATTCCCGAAATTGGGTCTTATGGGTGCTATGGTTAATTATGGACCGATCTTCATTGCACTGTCATTTATACTTATAAAAATGTTATTTGTGTCGAATATTAAATTGATATTAACATTTTTATGGAATTTATGCACGTTAAAGTGATTTTCGAATAAGGGGTTTATATGGGTGCTATGGTAAATTATCGATCTTCATGAAATGTGGCACACAGATTTTTAAATTTTTAAGGTAATTTTTAGTGTTAAAACTCTATTCAGGGAGAACATTTGTATGGGGGCCGAACAGAAAAATCGACTCAAAAAGTGATTCTGAGTCGAATTGTATACTTTAAGGTGTAGGGAGATTATTTTCTGCGTTACAATATTTGCAGAAACACATAATATCCCAACCATGGTGGTGTAGGGCATAAGAAAAAAATGGCGAAAAACATTTTTTTTTCATAATTTTCAGCATATAACATTTGACTCCTAAAGATTTTTAAAATTTTTTCACTTAATTTATTGTTTAAAATAAAAAAATATTTCAAAAAGAAATGGGGTGAAATTTGAAGCCGCTATTGTGAAAACAAAAAAATACATTAGCCTAAGCTGTAAATGAATCTTTTTTTGATTTCAATTCGTAAGGAATTAGATAAATTTTTAATAATCTCTTTTCACAACAAAAACGAATTGAAAAAAATTTGAATCAATTCAAACGAACTAGTCAGAAATGAATTTCAATTCGTTTTCAATTTAAATGGATGTGTAAAATGAATTGCAATATATAATTTGTTAAAGTGAATTGCCATTCATTTTCAATTCNNATCATTGATACAAAAACTAGTTTTACTTTGAAATTAGTTCACTCTCAAACATACAAATTATCAATAAAATTGCTATATATATTTAATATCTTCATTACTTTTCCAATTCTTTGTAATGCTTAAAATAAACATAACTCATTATTTACCAAAAAAATTCAATATTGAATTTAATTAAAAAAAAAAAAAAAAAAATAGAATTCTCACCTACATATTAATTATTTCTTTATAATAAAAAGCCCAAATTATAATATAAAATTTAAACAATTTAATCACCACAATTTTTATCTTTTATCTACCA